>OMMV01053876.1:2267-14669 GCA_900302635.1 Chatrabus melanurus
GGAAGTCCCAGGTCAGAGAGTTTGCTGACCAAGATGTTGGGGATGATCGTATTGAAGGCTGAGCTGTAGTCGATGAAGAGCATCCTGACATAGCTCTCCCGGTGTTCCAGGTGGCTCAGTGCAGTGTGAAGGGCGATGGCTATGGCGGTTGATCTGTTGGCTCTGTAAGCAAACTAATGGGGATCAAAGGAGGGAGAGAGGCAGGCTTGTATGTGCTTCAGGACCAGCCGCTCCAAGCACTTTGTGATGACGGGTGTGAGTGCGATTGGGCGGTAGTCGTTGAGGCTGCCTGTGGCTGATTTTTTTGGGTACGGGGATGATGGTGGCAGACTTTAGGCAGGTTGGGATGGTGGCCCAAGTCAGGGAGATGTTGAATATAGTGGTGAAGACCTGTGACAGCTGGTCAGCACAGGCTCTGAGTACTTTCCCAGGAACACTGTTGGGTCCGACCGCTTTCCTGGGGTTCATTCTGCTGATCATCCATTTCACATCCTGTGCCTGCACAGTCAGTGATATGGAGCTGGAAGCTGGTTGAGACTGGGATGGTGTGGCTGCAGACTGTAGGGTTGGGATCTCTGCAAGTGGCTCTATGCTAATTGCAAATAGTGATGGAGACAGAACATCACCTTGATGTGTCCCTCTCTGTATTTTAAAAACTAGTGAGCAGTGGCCATTTACCCTGACTCTAGACTTTGGATTTTTAAATATAATTTTTATCCAGTTAGTAAATGTGTTGTTAAATCCTATACGTTTGAGTGTTAGTTCCAGGTACAACCAATCAACTCAGTCAAATGCCTTCTCAATATCTAGGCCAGTAGCTTTAACGGTTCCTGTCTGGATGGTCTTCTGATGTTGTTTGTTGTCAGAATTCTAGATAGAGAACCCCTAGCAAAAGGACTGCACACTCAGGATTGTAATAAAAAGGTAAATTTATTACAAAACCAGCAGGAATAAATGCTTTTGGCAGAGTGAAAATAGCTCACAGATGGTGCAAAGAACTGAGACATTGTTTGGAGGCATGTGGGTACGTTTGTGCGTGAGAGTGTGTGTGCGTGAGTGTGAACAAGTGTGAGCATGTATGTGTGTGGGTGTGACTGGTCCCCCTACTCGGCATGTAAATGCATATGAGCGGCAATATTTTGGTAGAGATCATGGACGTATTTTGCCCAGATCAGATTCTAACAGATTCTAACAGTCACTCTGACCATTAGATTGAGAGTGATAACAGATGTCCCAAGCCATCTGCAATACTTGTTGGACCATTAGGTTGGCTGTTTCCTTGGCAACTGGCAATATATGGAGTGGGACAAAGTGGACCATTTTGGTGAATTGACCTACAACAGTGAAGATACAGGTGTATGATTGAGAGGGGGCATAATCTATGCAAGGTCTTAGGGTCTTGTCCTTTTTCTTCACGAAGAAAAACCCTGTCCCAGCTGGAGATGAAGAGGAGCGGATAATACCTGCTGATAAGCTGTCTTGGATGTAGGTCTCCATCCCCTTCCTCTCTGGGGCATGCAAAGAGTACAGACATCCTTTCAGGGATGAGGTTCCTAGCAGTAAGTCAATGGTGCAATCACAATGTTAGTGTGAAGGTAAAGAAGTTGCCTAGTCCTTACTAAACACTTCGTGTAAATCATGATACACCTCGGGAACCCCTGTGAGGTCAGCCAGTTGCACGGCTGGCTGCTGTGGGTCACACATAATCTGGGATTTGATACATGCAGATTTGCACCTGGTGGACCACTTGACAATAGACCCTGTCGACCACTCAATAACTGGGTCGTGGGCTACTAACCAGGGATGGCCTAAGATATTAGGGTGCTCAGGAGAAGAGATCACATAAAATGACATGGTATTCAGGTGGTTACTTGGAAATTGAAGACAGGTAGGAACCGTCTTATGAGTGGCCACTGATAGTAGCCAACCATCCAAAGCCGTGGCTCGAAGAGACCTCTCAAGGGGCTCTGTGGAAATCTGCACAATGGTTACCCATTTCTGATTTATGAAACTGCCATCTCCACCAGAGTCAATAAAGACCGGGAGTTCCCTAGAACCTGTGGGAAAAAAAAATGTTAGCAGGTTACTAAAGGGTGCTGACAAGAAGACTGTGTACTGGTGTATCACCCATCCATCTCTGCACTAATCAGCCCACCCCCTTGACTGGACAGGCTGAGATCAAGTGCCCCGCACACCCACAATGAAGGCACAACCCTCTTGTCATCCTCTGCTGCCACTCCTCTGGAGATTTTCTGGAGTGTCCAACTTGCATGGGTTCTGGCTCAGGAGAAGATGATGTGGCTGGTGAGGCCAGGTGAGGGGTTGAATGTAGAAGGTGGAGGGTTTACTCTTGGCAACAGTGGCTGACGCCACTGACCGGGGGTGTGCCGGAGATGATCGATCTTCTGCTGATGCAGCTACTGGTCCAGCTTGATGGCCAACCCGATGAGGTCCTCCAGAGAAGAAGGTTGATCCGGGGGCGCTAAATGATCCTTCAGAGTCAGAAAGCTCCTCCACGATAGTGTCACAAAGGGCTGGCATGTTCCATCCACTGTCTGCGGCCAGGGTCCAGAACCTGATCAAGTAGCTGACAACACATCCAGAACCCTGGCATAAAGACTGCAGGTTGTGCACTGCATTGCGGGCCGGGAGCCCGCCAAATGCCTGCCACAGGGCTGTGAAAAATCCTTCTGTGGATTGACAGGAGGGAGACTGCCAGTCCCACTCTGATAATGCCCACTCTCATGCCCTTCCTGTCAGGTGAGTTATGATGAAGGCCAATCTGGCCTGCTCTAAGTCATCTTGCACAGGATTATGAAAGACCAACAGGCCTTGGGATCACTGTTGAACCGTTCGATGGGGGGGAAGTCGTGGTTCTGCTCTCGGGTGTGAAGGAGGCATGGTGCCCCTCAGTAATGGGATGGAAGCTGCCACACTGATGTCAGTGAGGCATAGTGAACCAGCGCCGGGAAGGGGAGCCATACGCACTCCCGGAAGGGCAAACGGCTGGCCACTCAGCCATTCTCAGTCGGAAAGAGTTGCCTCCTCCCTTGTCTGGAAGTACATCAAAAGAGATGTTAGTTCTGCTACCTCAGCGGGTAGGGCTGTTCTCATGATGGCTCCAGAGATGCCCCTCAGCGAAAGGACTGCACACTCAGGATTGTATCAGAAAGATACATTTATTAAAAAACCAGAAGGAATAAATGCTGTTGGCACAGTGAAAATAGCTCAAGAGTCTGGTTCGGTACATAGTTAGATACAGGAAAAATCAAGACCCAAAATGATGGGCAGCTTATTATCAGAATTCAGTCCACAGTCTGTACACAAGAAAGCACAGGATTATACAGGCCTCAGTACAAAAACAAACAAACAAACAAAAAACAAAACAAAAAAGTCAGGGGGAAAAAAAATCACCTGTCAAAAACGTAGCAACATCAGAAAAAAACCACGAGAAAGCTAAGAGCACAAGTGAATGCAAGATTGGAAGTGAAATGACTTACCATCTGGTGGGGAGGAACACGCTTTTAAACCCCGCAAGATAATTAAGGGAATGAGTGAGGGCTGGTGAGTGAACACAGGTGCAAGTGATGAACAGAAACTGAAAATAACCACAGAGCATGAAGGCAACACCGGAGCCCGAGCAAAGTACAAACCAATAGACAAAAGTCTCAGTGAACAATATAATAACCTGATTGTGGAAAACAAGTGATGAAAACGACAATAAAGTGAGACAAGAGCAGGAAAAAGAAAAAGTTTAGCGGAGAGGTCCTGCGAGAGCATGCTCTCTGCAACACAATAAACACTCAGAACAGAAGCGGGAAGAGAAGCCAGTGAACTGTTATGACATTGTTTGGAGGCACGTAGGTGCGTGAAGAGTGTGAGCAGGTGTGAGCATGTGTGTGGGTGCGTGTGCGAGCCGGTGTGAGCGTGTGTGTGTGGGTGCAGGTGTGTGCACGCGTGACAGTTTGTACCTTGGCGCACAGGAATAAAACGCATTTGATCTGGGTTAATAAGTGCAGAAATATATTTTTGCATTTTTTTATTCAGTACTGATGTCAATATTTTAACATCTTTACATATTAGACTTATAGGCCTATTAGGCCGTAACCCCAGCCCTGGATCGTTTAATCCCGGTCCGAAAACTTGGGCACTAAAAAATATTTTCAGCAAGTTGTTAGTTTCAACTCCAAGATCCTAGGACGCCTTCCTAGGGAGGTGTTCCTGGCACGTCCAACTGGGAAGAGACCTAGGGGCAGACCCAGGACTAGGTGGAGAGATTACATCTCCTCACTGGCCTGGGAGCGCCTGGGGATCCCCCAGTCAGAGTTGGCCGAGGTTGCCAGGGAAAGGGAAGTTTGGGGCTCTTTGCTAAAGCTGCTACCCCCGCGACCCGATTCCAGATAAGCGGTTGAAGATGGATGGATGGATCTGAATCCTTGTCAATTTTGAGAATAATGTCATCCTTTCTGGTGCTATATTTTGCACAGTTGAACACTGGCCACAGGGTGTGATTGTCACGTGACCCAGATTTCACCAATGAGGCGATCGATAGAACTAGGTCGAAAGTAGAAAGTAGAGCCGAAGTAGGTCAATGTCACTACACTATGTAAACAAATGGTGAGTGATGAGAGCAGTGTAGAATGGACTAGTACAAAAAAGACGAAAATCACCCCGTAAAAACCATCTAAAGTGTATTTTGCATACTGGTAGTAGTACAGGTACGTCCTGCAAACCGTTTACCACACCACGGTGGGAAACTTTCTGCAAAAGTGTGGCAGAATGGCTGAAAGTTCCGAAGGTTGAACATGTTGAAGAGACTGAAATAGCCAAGGCGTGCAGTGAGTACATATGGCCTGATATTCCTCAAGATTTTGGATACCATCTGTCCTGCTACAGACGAGATATATTGACAAGAAAAGAATATGCAGTGCACAGAGACAATCTGAAAAAAAAATCAGCCTGCTGAGGCTAGGATAATTCCTTGTAAATTTGGCTTGGTCTAAATGTTGTATTTAAATTTTTTTGATATTCTCACTATCATGAACACTTTTTAAGGGCCACCTGGTAATCTGAATACTTTTTATTTTGGAAATATTCTTCTTGTAAAATATCGTTTATCATTATTTTGATGCTATTTTTTGCCAAATCAGTGTTAAGATGACTTGGCATACTGAACTATGATTCCAGGAGGCTAAATTCTAAACAATACAATGTATTCACACTATATGTAATTTGAAGAGTAAGGATTTTTTTTTTTAATGGAAAGGCATGTTATTGATGTGATGTGTTATGTAAAACAATGCAAGTTAGATAATATCCCCAGGTATCTCCATTCACCTTGTCGTGGTCCTGGGGCTCCTGTTGGGATGACAGGTCTAGGAAATGGAGTACAGTATTTACGACTCTGACAGATCATATATAATTTATTTAATAATATTTAATAATTAGATTCAGCATTTTGCCAGCAGTAGGAGATAATGTGATGTTATTAGGAATTATTCACATCGTGACATTGAAGTGGCAATTTCCTGACATAGACATGATCATATTTCAATAACAATTTGAAAATGTTCCCGGTGTCGTACAAACTTATCGCTCACATATTTGATAGACAATATTACCGGCCAACTTTTCATAAACAGAGGTGGAAAACTCTGGCTTCAGAAAGTAAAAGTCCTACCACATAGTTGTTCCATCCTCCCACTAAACCAGCTGATTCTAATTAGTTCAACTCCTCAGGCAGACAGATGAGCAAAGTGGTGAAATCACCTGTTTTTGGTGCACAGGTTGAAGCAATAAATGGTAGGACTTTTACTTTGTGAAGCCGGGGTTTTCCACCTCTGTTCATAAAAAAGAAATGGTTGTAACATGACCGGTAGCATGGTGAATTTTCACATTGAATATCATAACGAATTTCAGTATTGGTGATTTTTGGTGCAATTTTCCCAATTAAAGTTTGTTTGCTGGACTCAGCGCATGCGCTGTAGTATCAAGTGTGGTATCATTTAATTCAGTAGGTTCCTGTGAATGATATATGTAGTGATATGCACTAAATTTCGCGATGTGGGTTCTTCATGGGTACTTTTGTGATGACGAGTAGAATTTTAAGGAAACAATTAAAAAAGCTAATTATTCTATGTATTGCCAAAATATATTTGGGCAACTATTATTGTCAGCAGTACACCGAAAAGGCATGTTATTATAATATGCAGCTTGTTTGCAGAAAGGGCCTGTGAGCCGAGATTAGCCCTTATGGGCACCTCAGCTTTCATCTGAAATTATTCTCTAAGCAGTCGAAATCAGTATCCCCATTCACTAATTAGTTGCTCGCCCTGGATTTCATTCAACTACGGATTTTCAACATGTTAAAAACCCTGGTGACGAACGAATGACTGCTTATTTCGCTAACTTGTCTCTAACTATTCTCTAACTAGTCTTTTTACTCACCATTGAGTCTTCAATAGACCGCCACCAAGCTGCCCCCCAGTCTGTTTCAGTCATCTATATATTTTAAAGCCACACTTCAGAGAGAGTGTGAGAGAGAAAAAAGAGACAGAGGAAAAAGAGAGAGCTAAACAGGGTATACGAGTCTTTACCTACGTAAATTTTAAATGAAAATTTCTTAATATCTCAGCCTCATTTTGACATAGAAACTTCATTCAAAGTAGTAAATCTGTGTTTTGTGGCCCAAGGAATCCAACAGAAATATCAAATGCACTAAAAATAGAAGAAAAAAAGAAAGAACCATCACCACATAAACCACCACCACCAAGTCATACTTGCACTAGTTGTGTTAGTATATGACTGGGAATACTGAAACAAAATTCAGCACATTTTACCAATATTTTTGCTCTTGACAATTAGCTGAAAAATCAGAAAAAATCTTGTTAAAAAAATCCACCACCATATATAACATGCCAACACCAAGTTAATCATCAACTACGTCTACTTGTGCTAGTATTTCAATGAAACACAACTTCACCTTCGTAGCAATATTTTCACCTCTGATTTTTGAAAATGGCTCAACCCTAATGATATATCAGGATTAGCAATTTTAAAAGGCCATCGGTGGATTCCTGGGGTTTGAAAACAGCACTTTAAATGAATTCTCTTTGTCAGTTAGTACCACAGATATCTGAAAATTTTGAATATCCAAAATGGCCACCATTTGGACATCTGCGCAAATGTAAACATTGGTTTTCAGATTCCTGGTGTTATACGCTAGCCAAAAATGTATTGTTTTGCTAATCTCCATAAAATATGAGAAAAAATACATAGTTAACATGACTAAAAGTATTTTTTAAAAACTCCTTCACAAACTCTCTTGTATCCTTTCCCTTGCTGCCTTCAGGTACTTCGTAAATCTAGATATTGTCGTGTCTGAGTCTATTTTGCAAGTCCTTGTATCTTGCTGTTATCTCTGCATCTACTTTTACAAGGTATTGGAGCGCCCTGTTGTGTCTCAAACCTCAGTCATCGATTTTGCTCATTTCTGACTATTTCCTTAATTCTTCCTTCACTTGCAAATCCGTTCGCCCACTTTGGCCCAAATGTTATAGCACGACTGCGCCATTAGCAGTTACAGCCATTTTTATACACAGTCCCCTCATTTTCAAAGGCCATCAATAATTGGACAAACTAAATATAAGGATTATTGTAAATACAAATCATCACTTTTACAATCAGTTTTCTTTAGAGAAGTCAGGAATAGATACATGAACATTTCTAAGTCACTGAATATGCCTTGGACTTGGTAGTATGGTCGATGCAGATGGTCACCCCTCTGAGTCTGGTCTGCTTGAGGTATCTTCCTATAATCACAAATCCTCTTGGGAGTTTTTCTTCACCATGTTGAAAATGTGCTTGCTCACGGGGTGGGTAAGGTTAGACCTTACCCTTGTGAAGCGCCTTGGGGCAACTTATGTTGTCATTTGGTGCTATATAAATAAATTGAATTGGGCTTCATTTCCATCAGTCATTAAGAAATACAAACAGTATGGTCCTGCATGGTAAATTTGTGTGGAGTAGGTAGTTCTCAAAAACTGAGTGACTGTGCAAGAAGGAGAATAGTGAGGGAAGCCACCAAGACACCCAGACATATTTGAAGGAGGCTTAGGCATCTGTGGCTGTGACTGGAGAAATATTGCAACTTTTTTCTGTTGCATCACCAGTAATACCTTCATGGTGGAGTGGTATGGAGAAGAATTTTCTCAAAAAGAAAATATGAAATATCAGCTACAGTTTGCCACAAGGCACATGGAAAACGCCAGCCTACATTTTATCTGTTTTCTTGTATGAAGGCTGTGTAAAAATTTGGTTGTAATTCCTAAACCGTGAATGTGATAACCCCGCCCCCCAAAAAAGCTGGAAGTCTAAAAGTCTACAACTACAACTACTGTTTCATTTCATTCCAAACATTGTGTCACTGTCTAAATACTTATGTACCTGACTCTATTAGCTTGTCATCACAGCTTGTAAAATTGATGCTTTGCACTTGAGACAAGGTTTTAAAGACACTGAGCTCACAGTGATAACTCAATTACAATCTCTTCTCTGGATGAACTGATTGAAATATTTTGTGGAGTCATTCAGGGATTTTAAAGCAGCACATTCAGTTTAGTTTAATTCTAATTGACTGCATTTCTGTAGTTTCCATGTGATGCAGCCGCACAAAACGCTTTACAATGATGCCTCACCTTCACCCACTTGTATACACACTGATGTCAGTGTGCTGCCATGCAAAGCGCTCAACTGCACAATGGGAGCAATTTGGGGATTAAGGACCTTGCTCCAGGGCACCTTAGTGAGATTCCTGTCTGAAGGGAATTGATCCAAAGAACCTCTGGTCACAAGCCTGCCTCTCTAACCACCTCCCAATTGGTGTAGGGTAGTCTTCAATCATTGAGGGCAGATTTAAAGATTTAATTTATTTCCTTTAACATTCCACAAAAAATGAAGTTTGGGGCAGCCCTTAAGATGAGCAGGGTATGACTGGTGTTTTTAAAACACTATTTGTGAGACATATGCATTGACTGCAGAGTGTCAAGTGTTACTAATGATGATTCTCTCGAGGCAAAACAGTATCTGCCAATTTTGAATGCATCGTGGCTGTAATTTTCCCCCTGATTGCACTCTGGTCATGACAAATAAATTCCAGACATTTAAATGGCCATCGAATGCTCTGCACGAGCACTGGGGAAATGTTTAGCAGCAGGTGGAGAGATTGCAGAGTAGATTTGAATTATTAACGTGACGTTCTGACAAAGCGTCAATCACTTTGATGTAATCCTTTCTCAGGCAGTGAAGAGGGTCACAGATGCAGTGGGGCCACAATTGGTGTCACCCCATTACGTTTTATTACTCAAAAAAATCTCCCCCACACCCCTGCAGCATCCATCCTAAGATGCCAATAAGGTATATGTTTATTTTGTCATAACTCCCTTTTTTTTTGCTCCATTGATTTTATTACTCTGAAGAATGTAAACAAACAAAAAACAGAGGCACTATCATTTGATCTTCACTGTCTTATGCGGTAGTTTGCAGTCAGAACAAAAAAAAATAAAAATAAAAAAAAAACACCATGTGGCAGCATATGTGGGATATGTTTAATTCCCCAAATGCAGCAGATGGGAGATTTTTCACAAATCTTTTGATTCCTGTCATCTTTCACCTGTAATGTAGTATTTTGGTGATACATTGAAGCAAACATCAGTACAGTCCAATTCTAATTGGTCTTCATAGCCGCTCCTTTTTGCCTTTTTAAAATGTTATTCCATGCAACAATCATCTGTGAGCCCAATTTTAATGTACTGTGACCAGCACGAGTGGCTCAGTGGCTTAGTGGTTAGCACTGTTGCTGCACAGCGAGAAGGTCCCAGGTTTGCTACTGACCTGGTCCTTTCTGTGTGGAGTTTGCATGTTCTCCCCGTGTTTCCGTGGGTTCCCTCTGGGTGCTTCGGCTTCCTCCCACTTCCAAAGACATGCGATTAGGTGAACTGGTGACTCTAAATTGACTGTAAGTGTGAGTGAGAGTGTGAATGTGTTCGTCTGTCTATATGTGGCCCTGCGATGGGCTGGCAGGCTGTCCAGGGTGTACCCCGCCTCTCGCCCGATGACCACTGGCAGAGGCTCCAGCACCCCCGGGGACCCTTAATTGGAGTAAGCGGGTATGGAAATGAATGAATGAATGTGACCAGCATGAAGCATTAGGTGTTGTTTTCAAGTAGGGTTTCCTCTGCTATTGTGTCGGTGCAACAGGTTGCTACAGTAAAGGTGTAGCCTACTCAAGCTAAAATTTTAAGAAATAGACATTAAATCACAAAAATAATCAACTGACAGCTGCTGTGGATGGTTCTGCCCATATATATTGGTGCAGGGAGTGAATTGAAATTCATATTGAATCTCAAGTCAGGTCTGAGAGCCTGCACTGGTGCCACTGGAACCACCGTGGGTCCTGGTTTGCAACCACCCAGGCAGACCTCCATCTCCACCTTCTGAAATTCACCATCCATCTGATTCATGGACATCCACTTGGCGTTTTCCAGTTGCTGAGGTCCTCAGCATTGCATCACCTGCACATTGGATCATGTTCGGAGAAGCGCACCACATGGCCATAATGTCGTAGCTGGTATTCCCTCACCATACAAGTAGTATGCCACATCTAAGTTTCCTTAAATAACCATCCATTTTACACAAAGTCAATACAGTAGGAACCAAGGATCCCTCGGAGAGACTGAGTACCGAAGATATCTAGTTGTTGCTTTAGGTCACTGATTAGCATCCAGGTCTCACAACCATATTGTAAAACATTAAGCAACTGGACCCGGAAGACATGTGGGCCTTTCACACTGAATGTGGAAACCCACTATTTTCAATGCAGGTGCACGCCACTGCACTGTGCACAAAACAACACCAATTGGCATGAGCATGTTGCAGTCAAAGTTCAACCAAATTCAACTTTGACCGCAGTGCGCTGTGACGAATATTTGCGCAAATAATAGAAACGAGGCATCCAACCCAACAAGAAAGACAACAAGCTGTAGATGCTGATGTGTGCCAGTGCAGTGCCAGAGCAATCATGGTAGTTTTACACAGGGCAGAGTTTTACAAAGAAAAGGCTTTACAACTATACACTCATTATTTGCATTTTCACCTTAAGTTTAATGTTTGACAAGTTTACTTTTTCATTTTGAAATAAGACAAAAACCCCACTTATTTCTTAAATTTAGATGTTCCTCTGTAGGTATTTCTTACCATAACTTGTCCATTGTTGTTGCTGCTTCAAATAATACAGTGATGTTTCTTTGATGATCACATAATAATAGTAATAGCACTGCTACTCCTACTGCTGCTACTACTACTACTACTACTACTAATAATAATAATTATCATGTACATTACCAAACTGAAGGTAGGATTACAGTGGCAGGATTAGAAAATTTTGATTGGGTGGGTGTGGGGGTAATATGAAAAATAAAACAGCAAAAATGATAGCCCTAGATTCTCTGTAATAGTAATATACATTATTAGTTACAGCCAGCAGGGGTGGTGGCCTAAGTGTGGAAGGTTCCTGTTTCGAACCCCACCCCTGCCCGTTCTCCATGTAATGTGGAGTTGCATCAGGAAGGGCATCTGGCGTAAAACTAGATACAACCAAATCTAGATACAGATCCATGTGGGATCTGATGTGGTGACCCAGAGTTTCAATTGGCAGAAGTCGAAAGTAGATTATTATATACATTATTAGTTAGAAAACTGAATGCAGGTTTCCAGAGGAAGGATCAGAAAAATTTGATTGGGTGGGTTTGGGAGTAACGGGTAAAAAGTAAAACATTCCTGAGTGTGGCAGAGCAACAGTTTGGTTAATAATAATCTACAGGTTAGTATTACCCAGAATCTAGGGCTGTAAATTTTACTAAGTAGTCCAGTATTGCAAAGCCTCTAATCATTCATAGTTGTTGATAAATTAGTTTTTTTTAAAATAAGCATTAGCACTGAGAAGCTGTGCTCACAACTAAGGGCACGGTCACACTGGCTTGTTCCTCACGTTTTAATCGTGCGCAAACCGCGGGGGGTCCTAAAGTTCAGGAGCAACGTGCAGTGTGACCGTGGGCTTCAGCGCAGTGCGATTGTCGGCCCGGCACGGCTCGAAGAGGTGGGCCAAATGGCCCGGGAAATTCAGCACGATTGTGTGACCGCCCACGTAAAGGAGGAGAGATGACATGTTATTACGCGCCGCTTACGTATTGTAATGCGCCAGCTACCACGGAGCACATTTTGAAAAAGACGAAGAAGACGACACAACAACAACGACGAAGGAGAAAATGCCTAGCAAGGGTGCCCGTTGGTCCGACGCGGAGACCGAGGGTTTGATAGAGATCTGGTCAGACGAATGTATACATT
>OMMV01053886.1:1645-11863 GCA_900302635.1 Chatrabus melanurus
GGGGGGGGGGGGGGCTAAGACACAAACCCAATGAGTTGCTGCAAGGGAGGTTGTTCATCTGCTGTAAATCTATAAATAATGGAGATGAAAGGAAAGTAGGACTGCAAATGATGCTGGGCTCAGGCAGTCCAGTGTCCCCAAAGCCAAGAGGAAGCAGGGCTGTTGGATTTTTCCATATATTTTTCATATATCCATTCATTTATCACCTTTAAATACATTTATTCATTTTGTTCATTTCACTCTTTTGTTCATTCTTTGGTGTAACTGGGCACAGCAGAGGATTGTTTTCTTGACCGAGACCATGTGACTCAAGGTCTGTAAAACACAAGCTGTCTCCAGTGATGTTTGCTTTGTCTAATATCCTGATTGAGATGTGAGACTCAAGTTCTGTAGAATACTAGCTGCGAGCGGTTATATCTGTCCGTATATGGTCTTTCCTCTTGGGGCTTATAAAAGGGAATGTTGTCTACAAGAGGTTGTCTTTTGATCTGTGGCTTTTGTTATGTGTCAAACATCTGAGTGATTATAAAACACCACGAAGAAAGCGTAGTGTTCTTGTGTCATTCCTGTGTCCTGTGTTTGATCAAGAAAAATTTACAGCAGGTCCTACGTCCAACCCACAATCCCAAACCAGGATGAAACAGTTACCATGATGTATTACTGTTTAAATTTTTAATTGTCATTAAAACCATGGTTGAGAACAACTATGTGAATCACTCACATTAAACAGCCCACTATCCAGCATCAATTAAAGTTAAACTGATGTCACACAGATGACCCGACACAAAATTAAGCCGATTTGATAGGAATTCTGGTTGGGACTGTGCTGTTTGGTATGTGTCGGCAGAATAAAAGTCTCCCTGACCCGATATCAGGGCGTTTGTGTTCTGTTGAGGAGGTTTTGGCATGTTTAAACACCTTAGAGTCATTGTATCATGTCAGCTAAGACAACAATACCACGATAATAATGGTAAAATGATCATTTTGATCTCTATAATCGTGAAATGAAATTTGCATATTGTTTCATCTCTAATATAAGCAATGACACCCACAGACCTCAGGGCCGATATATGACTTACTGCTTCTTCTTCTTATTCTCTAATCCCAACTATCCAGTTGACTTGGTCAGAAAGCTGAGCAATTTACAATAAGGCTGCATCCCTGTGGGTATGACATCAACGCACATCAGTCTCCACCCTCAAGTGGTTTCAAAATGGATGGATGTTTTTACAGCCTGAGGAAAGCTAATAATAATTAGAAGGTGTTCTCAGAGATTGCATACGCCCACTGGGGTAATATTGACCTACCATTATTACCTTCTGCAACTGGCAAGGATGGGTTTTAAACTTGGATCAATAGGTCTGTTATAGAATTTGAATAGGCCTTTGTGACCACCAACCTATAGACTGGGTTCGATTCCAGGTGCATGCTCCAGGCTGCCTGTCTGTGTCTTTGGATAAGACACATCATCTACATTGTCCCAGTCCAACCAGCTGTAAATGGATACCAGCCTTGGCTGGGCAAGTAACAGTGGGGTCCCATCCAGGGGGAGTCGTAGACTCTCACCCACTTCAAACTACGGTCACCGGGGATAAGAACCAAACCAATGGGCGTCACGGCCTGCATATGAATTACTCTACTACTCCATTTTGTGATGTCACATTCCTGAAATACTAGGGAAAAGATGAAAGTAAAGGGAATAAATAAAAGATTTGGAATCCGATTCAGATATGTCTCTTCCCATCCTTTACTTTTGTAGTTACTGTGTTCACAGTCAGATGGGCAAACAGGGCCAATCGCATAATTTCTGCACTCCTCTGTCAGATAGTGGAAGTAAAAACACAAAAACAATACCCACCGTCTAAATTGTCTCACTGTTACAGTCATTTTAATGTGTCGCTCTTTCTTCTCTAGTGGCCAGGTAATTCCACTGTGTTTTACCTCTCAGCGAGGCATCTGTTTGTGTTGATGAATTTGTAAGCAATAAAAATCTATTCTGAATCGTTCTACTCTGGTTTACTGTTTCATTTCCTATTGAAAATTGGCACAGAAATACAAATTTACATGGCTGGTAAAGTGATTCTACATAACAGCAGCCCAACAACAACAGAGAAAAATAACATCCGGTCAAAGGTAGGATGTCAGTTATCGCACTCTCCTACTGCTCAGCCATGTCTTGTGATGCAGACATCCTGCTAACTCATTTATGAATGATCTGCAGGTTTGAGACAGCCCTGGGAAAAAAATAGAAAAATGTGTAGCTGTCTGAGTGAATTTGATTGACACGGTGCTTTTTGAAAAGCACACTGGACTCCGGCGTAGAGAGAGAGAGAAAGAGAGAGAGAGAGGGGGGGGGCTTTCCATTTGGTGTTGAACTTAACTGTTGCACCTTCAGGCTACCGTCATGGACACTCGGGTCTCACGTTGACATGCATTTCATTTGGTGCTTTGTTGATGTAACATTTACCATTCAATTCCAGCGCACTGTGTAAAAATGTATCTTTTTCAGTTGACTCCCACGTCATCCTGATGACATATAAAACAGTTCTGAAGTGGAAGAAGTGAAATTTTGCATTTACCATATCCCCATTTTTTAGTAACTGAGTTTTTGTGAAGCAGCCATAGAATATGTGGAAGCTGCCATGAAAATCAGCGGCTTAGGTCTCTTTGTTGGCGATGAAAGGTTTACTGACCTTGCCTTCATGGATGATGCTGCAATCTTTGCGGAATCATTGCTTGAAACATTTGAAGCACTTGAGAAGCTGAGTGAGGAATTAGAGTGTCTGGGTTTGTGATTGTCCTAGATCAAGACTAAGATCCAGGATTTCAATAACTTCCCGGACTTGATCAGAAGTGTATCTGTATGCGGTGAAAGTGATTAAATTGTGGAGAAATTCAGTCATCACGAGAGTGACTTTCATGTCTCGGGATCTATGGCATTTGAGATTGGGAGATGCATGGGAAGAGCTTATGGAGTCATGAGTTTGGACACAGATGTTTGGTGATGGCAATATCTTTGCAGAACGAACATCTAAGTCTTTAGGGCCCTGGTGGTTCCTGTCTTACTGCATGGTTGTGAGACTTGGACGCTAACCAGTGACCTAAGGTGACGACTGGATGTGTTTGGCACTGGGTCTATTCGGAGTATCCTTTGGTATGTCTGGAATGACTTTGTGTCAAACAAACAGTTACTTCAGGAGACTCAGATGATGAGTATCTCTTGCATCATGAGGGAATGATATTTTGGCCATGCGGCACATTTCTCTGGGAATGATCCATGAGAGAGGTGCCTCAGTGTTGAGAAGACCAAGGGCACGCCCAGGTTTCATTGCCTGTGATGTGATACATAGAGGGTTACTCTCAATAGGTGAGGTTAGACCAGTTATCTGACTGGGTGATTGACATCCAGGACCCAAGACAGTTCCGAAGTGTGTTGGATGTGGTAATTCGTGGTACCAGCACATGCTCCCAGACCTGACCTAAGAACAAGTAACAAAGAGCTGATTTCCATGCAAGATATTCTATAGAGAAACTACAGAAAACATGCCAAAGCCATCAGAAGGTGAAAGCAGCTTACAACAGCAACAACAACAAAAACAATAATAATAATAAATAAAGAATGAAAGAAATTCATATCAATAACAATGTAACTAAATGCTCACATAGCTGAAAAATGTAAAAGGGTAATTTTTGGTCTTTTTTTTTTAATGCTGCAGGTAATAGCATTTTGAACATTATCCACTGGAACCAGGATGTTGGTTTATAAACATTTGTTGTTCTACTCATCAACGTCTTTTGCTCTCATGATGACCACTTTCAGTGCACGTTTTAAGGTTTGTGCAGCAAGAAGTCAGTCATTTTGTTGAAATACTATCAAAATCCTCACTGGGCAGCTTATATTCCACTCACAGAGATAAACAACTGCTATCTGGTGAGGTTGAGGCTGTCCCAATAATATCAACAGGCCCATTTTCATTTTTTCACCCTCACTTGCTCATGGCATGACAATAAATTCAGTCACGGTGACACAAAATCCCAGCACACACATACATCATAACACACAGGTGTGCCTGATGGGAAATGTAGTCAACTTTATATTCTGCATTTTTTTGTTGTTGTTGTTTTTTTCTTTTTTTTAAATGGATTCTGGAGTCCAGACCATCAGGAGCTTCTCCATAAGGTTAATGCAAAAATATATTAATATGCTTTCAAGAGCAAAAATAAGATTCAATCAGTTTCCATTCCAATGCCCGGGGAAATGGAGTCACAAATGTTGTCGTCAGTAAATCTAGTTCCCAAACAAAACTCTGGTCATTGTTAGTGAAACAGTATATACATGTCAAAAGAAACTCAGATTTAACAAAATATTTGTAGTTTAATTTATTTTACATGACATGGGAAATAAATAAAATTCAAATGATTATAATTCATCTTTAACAACACTGTCAACCGACTGCTTGCTGTGAGCTTCAATGAAGTAACCCTCTTTTAATTTTTGACAAGGAGCTGTAGCTCCGGGCAAATTCAGGCACATTAACCTTGCCCCTCCTCCTGGAGCATCTGCTGTAGGACACCCTTCATCAAGACTGGCCTTTCACCAGAGGAGTGACAGGTCCTCTATCAAACCTCAGCCAAATGACTCTGTGGTGAAGATAGATGGGTGCAAGTGCAGCGCCTGGGTGAACTACACCGGACCCAGTCTGCTACGTTGCTGCTAGCTGTCAGCCCACCAGCTGACCAGGCTAAAGCTGACAGCTCCCTGGTTCCATGGTCGAGGAACAAACCTACATTAGACAGGACAAAGCTGCCGGTTCCAGCCAAATCTGCATTGTCACCATACACATGGTACCTGGCACCAATCTGGAGCTGGATTCACAATCACATACCAAACCCAATGCTAAGTTTGATGTGAGGAGACGTAGTCCACCTGAGTCTGAGCTGACTAGACCTCTGTTTGGTCCCCTCTTGGTGTCAAGCCTCACTGAAACTATGTTTCAATACAGCTAATCTGAGAATTTATTTGTTGTAATTTGTCTTTTTTTCTGTTTCTTTTGCCAGATACAGTCATTACAGACTAGTGCACTCATGAATGTCAAATGTCCATTGTTACTAAAATATGGACTGCAATCAAAGTCTGGACCCAGACAATGCCCGATCTGGAACTGGACCTATAATCGATACATTTTTGAGAATAATTACATTTGCACAAAGAGTTTTTATTTTAACCAGCACAGCTGCTTTTACAGCCCAGGTTTAGCAGCCCAGGAAACTCACAGAACAATTAGGCTCTTCTGAGATCCCCATTTCTTTAATAAAGGAGGTAGAAAATGCGTGACTTATTACCATAAGTAGGGTCAAACACTTCTCCGTGTAGCAATACGGTGCCTCTCCCTCACTGCATGCAGGAAAGGAATGACGCTAACCCACTGCAAGAAAGGGTATTTCCCAACAGATGTTCTTAAATATGGCATGCAGCAGTAATATATTGGTATAGTCTGAAATCTGGTTTGTCTTTGTCACTGTGGCAAGAGGAGAAAGTTGAAAATTTGATGCTTTAGACAGCACATACCAAGGCGGTGTGTGGCTGCTCCTCCCACTGCCAGTGGTGGTGTAATTTTCCATCATCCTCTCATTGAAACCAATTGAACGTCGTTTATCATCTGCTGCATACTGCCAGCTTCTGACAGCAAGTCTTTTTTGGGATCTTGGTTTTTATATTCATGGCGCCAAGAACTACTTGAATCAGCTGTTGCGCTCCAACAATTATGAGCAGGCTGGAAGATAGGTGGCTCCAAATAGCAGTCACGAACAATGCTTCTTTACCTATATTTGAAACCACCAGTAGGCTCTCAAAAGAAGTGAATGCTGTATTCAATGCATCTCAGAAGTCGGAACTGAAAATGACATCATTTTCAGCCTCAGCGTGTTTGATAAACAAAGTGAATAAAAAAAAAACATGGCTGCCTCCACGTTACAAAAAGCAAACACTTATCAACAGACATGGTTCACTTTACTAAAGAAACAGAAGAGCAAAAGAAACACAGGAGGGACGTTAATGTTCCTGCTATTCAAGTCGGAGTTGAGAAGGCTTTCTCGGGTTACAGAGTTGGAATTCTGACCTCTGATGGTGTTTTCTTTGATTTTTCCTCATCAAAAGTCAGGAATTTTTCATAACAGTTTTCATAAAATGCAGCATAATTACATGCGTTTTCCGTCATCTCACATGATGCTTCTCATCCAAATAAATCTGTGCATTCCAATTAGTATTGCTACTCGAGTCGATGAGTGATATACACACACACTGGGGAGAGACAAGAGATGGAGAAATAAGTGTGTCAGAGAAAAGTAATTTCACATGGCGTGCTTTAAAAAGGAAAAAAAATATATAGAGAGTGAAAACGGAGCTTTTAACCAAGAATGGACAGACTCTTTCATGCTGTTTCGTGTAGTTCAACACCAGTATGGCTGTATGTTCCAAGACCTGGCAATTACGAAAAGCAGCAAGAGACAAAGCACAAAATCTTTTCAGCAAACATACCCACTAAAATCTGAACCGAGGGCACAGAAAATAGATGATCTAAGAGCCTGATGCGATCGATCCACCAGAATGAAAACACATTCATTCGCTGCCCAACAAGATGCTCAGAAATATTTCCTTAAGGCTGCTTGGATTTTGAGTTAAAATAAACTATTTACTGATGGAGAGGTTGTCAAGGAGTGAATGAGTGCAGTAGCTTAAACCTTACTTGAGGGAAAAGAAAAAGAATAATGTTTTGAAAAAATAAAACATATCAGCTACATCAGTTATAACGAAAACTGAAATATTAACTGAGGATGGGCTAGCACAGCTGGATCATGCAATTAATGTTGCCATACCTAGGCTTAGCTGGAGATGAATTTACTGATGCGTCGGACAATGCCTTGGTGTTAGTTTGCGTAAGGTTCTTCAACAATTAAGCATTCCGTGAAGACTTGATAGGTGTTGCATCCCTTCAGACCAGTATAAGAGGTTATGTGAAGAAAGTTACAGTATTCTGCATCCCACAAATCAGGATGTTCAACAGAGCAACTTAATCATCTTGCTTGGCTCTGTTCATTGCATTGAAGGAAACATTTTCCTCCAGTCGCACCATCACATCCATTGACGGTCAGCTAGCTCCACTGTCAACTAGTCCCAAACTAATGACCCCTCTGCTAACTATCCCCCACCGTATATGCCAGGTGCTCATTATATCCAAAAGTATGTTCAATATTAACACAAGTATTGTGCATACCAATGGACTTCATTGCAAAGACATATGTTACACGACATATAACCAACTCAAGGCGGGTTCATACCTCAGCCTCAGGAGCTGACAAAGTGCCAAACAGGCCAAGAACATTACTTTAAATAAAATTGTATAAAAATGTGAATCAGTAATCCTGTTTCTATTTATTATTGAGTTTTCAGTGAATAATAACTAAAAATGTCTATTTAACTTGGGCAATTTTCTCTTATCATATAAGAAATATTCCAAATGATGAGACCAAAAAACCCTTAAGAATATCGGATTACTTATAAAATTCCACCATAACTAGTAGTAATTACTTGGTAATGGGGTTATTTGATAATGGGGCAAGTCTCTGATTGGGCTAGCTGGTGATGGTGCTAGTTGACACTGGGGCAAGCTCACTGTAAGTCCAACTTAAGGGCCTTTCACACCGAACGCAAACTTTACATCAAAGCGGCGTGCACCGCTCTGAAACCCATTATTTTAAATGGCCATTTCCGCGCAGGAAGCCATAATTGAGCAAAGCGGCATACACTGTCGCTGCGTGCCGCTCAGCTGGCCACGCCCACTGCCGCTCGGTGTCAGCGAGCTGCGGTCAAAGTTCAGCCAAATTCATCTTTGACCATGGCGCGGTGTGACATATATGCACGCGGCCAATAGAATCGAGGCGTCCAGCCCAACACGACAAACTGCAGAAGCTGGTTATTTGTCAGCATCTTAACAAACATGGTTACATGGAAAACTCCGCCTCCTCAGCGGCAAGCCACTATGCATTCTATGTGTCCGTAAGTGCAAAATGACAAAGTTCGCGTTCAGTGTGAAAGGCCCTTTATGCTGAAACTGGAGGCAAATGCCTCACTTTTCCTTCAAGGCTTGTAGGCACCTTCCTTGTATGTGGCCTCCATTAGTTTCTCCTCTGGTTAATTCTCATAGAAGGCTCAGGTATTCTTCAGATCGTTCTGCTGAGATTTCTTTCCCAACTCCCAATAGAGGTGTATTTTGTCAAGCTGCTCCTCTGCCTGATTGCATACAGCTGCCATCTTTTCTTATTTTTTGCACATTAAATTGACCCTTGTGGGAAGCTGAGGTTCCCTTCAGTTCTTTCTGGAGGGAAGTTCTTTCCTTCTCCCACTTAAGTTGACTTTTCTGCAGCTGGTCCAACGCCTGCTGTAACGTAGCTGCCATCATGCTGGTTTATTTTCTCTGCTCCTCCAACTGAACCAGAACGTCTCTGGAGCTCTACCCAGCTGGACAACATTGTCTTGATTCTTATTTGTGTGACTTTTCTAATGGAACAGTTCTTATTCCAGGTGGTTCACTTTCTAGGTGATCCACAGTCGACTCTTCATTAGGAAAAGAGTTTTTTTGTTTGTTGTTTTTACAAGGTAGTTGTTCAATAATCCATGCAATCTACATTTCAGCATTTATACCCACAAGGGGCACTCTGCTCATTTCACATTGACTTTGAATAGGTGTGCTTTAAAGTAGAAGTTAAACATTTTTCAATCTTTTAGATGTTTTGGAGGTCATCTTTTCCCTTGGGACAAAAATGATTTAGAATGCAAACGCTGCTGCAGGCTAACCTGCTAATTAATGTTTTTGGATGGGGTAATAAGAAACAGAGTAAACTGAACAGCTGAAAATGTCATTAGAAATGTCTGGTTGCATGAATTGTTTCTGAGAGGAGGTATGCGTGTTTACCTCACTAAATGTAAATAAACTTTTTAAGATGAATGATTACACAGTTAGCTACTTACCTTAGCCTCTTAGCTGCTGGCTGGTGCTGCTGCCCACTGACTGATTACAAGTTGATTGCTGAAGAGGGGCTGTGTCTTACAGAACGAGTCACCCAGCCCCCGACTCTTGTACCACCATGCCTGGCACATCATACCGAATCCTTCAGCACCTCCTACCCCCGCAGCAGAAATTTGTTCTTACCGCCGATGTTAATTATTTATTTTATGAGGAACATGTACACGTGGAACATGGCCTATTTTGCAATATTGGTGAAAGTAAAATCCAATTTCCTGGATTTTCACCTTGATTACTTTTTCCCCATCATTCAGCTGCCCCCGGTTGCTCAAGATCACCACAGCTGAAAAAGATGCAATTCGGATTTGGCACAAATTTTACGCCAGATGCCCTTCCTGACACAGCTCCAGTTCTATATGAAGAATCATGCTCACAACTTATGGTGTGCCCAAGTACTCTTCCGGACCTTCTCTCCTTAACTTCTGACATCTGGCAGGATCAGGTGTGCTCCGAGTGGCATGGCTGCTTCACCTTGACCTAGACTTGTAGTTCTCGAGACCGGTCTTGGTCTCGAGACCACTTTTACGTGGTCTCGGTCTTGTCACGGTCTCGACAGTCTTTGGTCCCGGTCTTGTCTTGGTCTCGGGTCTCTCTGTCTCGATGGGTCTCGGACTGACATAGCGGTCTCGAAGGGATTTTTAGCCTGTAGTAGAGGTGGGCGATATATATCGCAGGGATCGATATTAAGGCTTGTCCGATTGTCCGTGACAAATGGAAAACGTAATCGGACAGCTCAGATGTTCTAAATCGTTGTCCGATGGGACAGGCAGCAGAGAGCGGAAAGAGAAAAAAAAAAACGTGCGCGCGCACACAGCGAGGAACGCCACACACTAAATCTTCATTATCTTAAAGTTCATTTTCAGGCCCATTTCGAATGACATCTGGTCAAAAATCAACATATTTCAGTGATGTTCCTGGGGCTGCAGAGGTGGTTTTTTTTGATTGGTCGATTAAAGAAAAATGAAACTCGGTTAACTAAAAAAAACGTGCGTGTATCCTCTCTGGTTTGTGCGCTGCCGCGCTCCGTCTGTTTGCACAAAGTGCACACCGTATGTGCATCGCATTAAATGAGCAAGAAGTCTTTTTTTTATTAACGCAGAAGATCAAAGTCCGTGTGTCACTGTTTCACAGCGCG
>OMMV01053926.1:11259-22215 GCA_900302635.1 Chatrabus melanurus
TTTTTAAAAAAAATTTTTTGTTTTTTTTTTTTTTTTTTTTTTTTTAAAAAAAAAAAAAAAAAAAAAAAAGTCTAAAATGTCTTCAAAAGAGGACCTTTACTCTAATGGGGGGTGGGGCTTTCGACCCCTCGCCTCTCTGGCTACGCACCTGTACCGTCTCTGTAAGCAGGAGGAAAACAGCCACGATGACGAGAAAAATTTGTTTATTTTTTTGTGGAAATTGCTACCTGATTGGCCTGTAATCCTGAGAACACACTGCAAGTGGCATGGCCGCATCACATCGAATATGCGGGTCATACTATACGCAACAGTCGCGCGTGTGTGCATTTACACCAGGCAGCATTTCAGCTGCGTTTGTGGTGCGTTGCTGCTCAATCTTTCCACATCATTTCTCTTTGATAATGAATTTTATTCCACACACTGTGTCTTCTGTGATCCTTTTACAGTGCGCATTCAGTTTGGGCTTTCCTTGGGTGCTTTAACTGATCAGGCCGTCCACCCGACAGCACCTGCCTGAAAGCGCACATCATGTCGAACATTTTACAATATATAAACAGGTACATAAGTACATACAGATTCACCATCAACTTTGTCCTTTTAGATTATTTTTATAATCCAGATATTGGGAGTCACAGAGCTCTGTGTGGCTTTAGTTAAGCAGCATTCAGAAAGAGCAGAAAGTGACTTCTTGTAACCGGACAGCAGTCATGTGACTTTTTTCAATCACTGAAATGGTTTATAAAAATAAAAAAAATAAATAAAATAAATATTGTATTTAGATTTTCATGGCTGTGATTTCTTTCCCAAGCTAGGAAAGTCCAGTAAAATGTGTAGTATTAAATCTTGCCGCTATGATGTTAAAATGACCATCAATTTTCTGTCTATTTTAGCTGCGTGCCGCTCGTGGCACACGTGAAAAAAAATTCTCTAGAGGGGTGTGGTACACGCAATGCTAGACACATGCCTGGGACGCTTCTAGGATGTTTCCCTCATGCTGGTGGTCTTGCAAAGGTTAATCTATTAACACAGACGACTAAATGAAAATGTTGTTTCAGGCCTAAAAAAGGAATATCACAGGCGCTGTCCATCAGAAACAGACTTGGTGTTTTGTTTCTTTTTAAGCGATGGATAGTGAAAAGTTTTTACAACTAACACACGCGCCGCTGCCTGTTATTGCTCTGCACTTAAGCAGAGGGAGACGCTCTGTCAAAATGTACTATTTCACAGAGAAAAACTTACCGGATGAACTGACAAATGTATTTCTGAAGAATATTTTGATCCCAGGTTTTTTTTCAACGTCAACGCATATGCTGATCAAATAAAAGTGCGCATGTGCATGCTACAGAGACCAATGAAAAGCCGCGTGGCCAGCTTTAATGTGCGCTTGCCCTACTGAATCAGCGGCAATAATAATTTTGTGCCACAAAAGGTATGGAGAGGAAACACTGGCGAGATAGGTAGCACCCATGGCGCCAAATCTGCGGAAACTGAAGGGACATTTTTTCAATTTAATGCCACAATGGCGCAAGGCAAGAGAGTACAAAGTTTTACTCAACTTCATTACTTATTGAAAGTTTAAGTTCCCAAACTGTAGAAAAAACATCTGTGCATTTATCAACACTTCACGTGTGCACCTCTGTTTTCTATGGATCAGTGGACCAGTACTTGTCAATTTTATCCACTATTATGTTTTGTCACTTGAGATTAGGGCTGCAACGACTAGTCAACTAATAGTCGACGGCAAAATTCGTCGACAACTAATTTAGTAGTAGACGGGTCGTTAGTGATGTCATCCCATGGCATGCAAGTTTTATAACGTTATTTCGCTTCGTTTAGTCGCGTTATTATTATTATTTTGCAGTATTTCGGAGTCTCAGACTAAAGTGTTAGCGAGCTAATTAGCCGGAAGTCTTCCTCGTCTGTGAAATTTTTTGGCGGTTGGCAGACCGACAGCTGCATTACCGCCACCATCTGGACGGGGGTGGATTGGCACTCAATCTACTAAAACAATATATTGACTGGGTTAATATAGTGCTGCTTATAGTGCATTTTCTGCACTTGGAAGCAATAAATGTTATGTCTTCTAATTTTGTTGTGTTTTGTCTTTTCTAAATATTTTTTGGGCATTTTTCAGCCTTTATTGCAGAGACAGTGATAGAGAGACAGGAAACAGGGAATCAAAGAAGGGGAGAGACATGCAGCAAATGTCGCCCAGGTCGGGATTTGAACCTGGGCGTGTGGTACGCGCCTGAACCCCTCAGCCACGAGCGCCCCTTGTTTTGTCTTTTTAATGGAAGGAAAATGCTAAAAACAAAATATATTAAATATACGAAGCCATTGTTTTTTTGTGCAGTTCATAATGACTAGTCGACTAGTTGTTAAAGTAGTCGATGACTAGTCGACTATTGAAATAGTCATTAGTTGCAGCCCTACTTGAGATATTATCTATTTTGGACAAGCAATATTTCCAAAAGTCTCCCCAACAAAACCTGTTGATAATCTCTAAATCCGTTTTAGAAAAACACTTTAATTTTCTTACAAATGTGTAAATATGTTCTTTTATTGCAGTTGCCACTGCTTTGATGTTGCAGTGATTTGATTGTGAAGTACATTCATGGAAATGTTATCAGTAGTAGCTTTACACATTTCACACACTGAAAATAGTTATGGGTACTACTGCTAAATGTGCTACTTGCCTTCTTGATTCATTGTCAACAAGGCTTGTGAAATATCTCATGTTGGATGTTATTAAATTATTGGTAACCATCGAAGTTGTTCCTGCTTACTTTAAAACTGGTGTGGCAAAACTTCTTAAGAAGCCTGGTTTGGACCCTGAGATATTGGCAAACTACAAGGACTGTTTTTAATCTGGCGCTTCTATCAAAAATTCTTCATAAAGTGGTCTCTTAAAAAAAAAAAAAAACTTCTGACATATTTGTAAGACAATGACCTTTTTGAACCTCTGCAGTCAGCATCCAGGATGCACCATTCCATGGAAACAGCGCTCACCAAAGTGGTAAATGATCTGTTGCCTGATACAGGTGCTGATTCCACATCAGTGCTCCTGCTATTAGACCAGAGTGCTGAATTTGATTTGGAGGAACTTCACAATTAGCTCAGCATTTCTGGTCAAATATTGCCATGTTTGAGATCTTACACGTCAAGCTGATTGCAGGTTTGTTTTTTACATAGTCTTAAATTTTCACAATGAAGTATGGGGTACCTCAGGGGTCAGTTCTCGGTCCGCTACTATTCTCGCTACATGTAGCAGTGCTTGGTCAGATTATTCATAACCATAGAATCAATTTTCACTGCTACGCTGATGACACGCAGATGTTTTTTTTTTTTTTGCAGGTAAAGGAACTCACTACAAAGCCGGACACCTGTCTGGCTGCATTGACAAGCTGGATATCATGTAATTTTCCATCTTTGAATTAAGACATAACTGAGATGATGGTTCTCGACAGTGTTGGAGAGACACTAGTTTGATCGTTTGATGCCCTCTCTCTGTAATAGTGTAAGTCAACACTATGATAGTTAAAAATCATTGATCGGTGCAGTCTTTTTATTTACATAGCTATTTGTGCAATATCACAGTGAAAGACCAATTCCATCACTGACATACACATACTGATTCATGCATTTATGTCTTCCAGAACTGACTACTGGGTTGTTTTGTGTTCTTACTTTCTTATCACGTGGTAGTACAAGAAGTCTTCAAGTGATCCAGTATACGGATGCTAGAGTTTTGACTAGGAAGAGGAAATTCAATCATATATCCCTGGTGCTAGCTTATCCTCACTGGCTCCCTGTCCAAGTGATGGCAGACTAAGGCTTTACTGTTACATACAAAATACTGAGTGGTTGTGCTCCTCCTCAGCTCGCAGAACTTGTTGTGCCCCGAGTGCCAGCGTGGGCCCTCGGCCTGCTGAATGCTCCTAGAGTTAAGAAGAAATCAGCAGGTTGCTCATCACAGCCTGGTGTGCTTGAGGTTTCTTCCTATAATCAAAAAATGCCTGAGGGAGTTTTGCTTCCCACTGCTGTCAATGTGCTTGTTCGTGAGGTGGGTAAAGTTTAAACTTTGCTCGTGTACAGCACCTTCGTGCCACTTTTGTTGTGATTTGGTGCTGTATAAATAAATTGAATTGAATTATTATGCTACTACTTTACGAAATAATTTACGAGCCAATATTAGGTGACTTCAGTTAAAGTGTTTAAACCTAGACTATTTAGAACTGATGAAGGGTTTTAAATTATTTCTTCCAAATCTTAGAGGACTTATGGGTTCATATACTTGTCATGTTCTTGTTTGCTTGTCTATTTTCTTTTAACATTTTTTTTGCATTTGTGTTTATAAATTAATTTGATTTTATCTTCTGACTACAGCAGGGAAACAAAGCAGCAGAGCCCTCTGCTTGCTACCATTTGCGTAATTTTGGGTCGCTTCATGCTACAGTTTAGTTGGAGTATCAAATGAATAGGGGATACGTAAAACATAATTCTTGGCAGGTTGCATTTTGTTCACAGCTATTTAGCACCAGTCAACAACGGTGAACAAGTAAACTATTTTTAGTACAAAATGTATGAGTATGTCATAGATTTTACTAATTTATTATAAATATTTTTAAACACACAAACAACAAGAAAGAAATTTTAAATTGTATTTGCGCAACAACCTATCGACTGTTCCTTCAAATGAACACTTGATTTATTACACTGTAAAGACTCAAGAATTTGGCTTAACCAGGCAGCCTCAAAGTTGGTTAAAAATAAATATTTTTTTTCCTATCAGTGGTGTTTGACTTATGAACCTCACCATAGCAGGGTGTACCAGAGTTAACAGCACAGCCAGTTGTAGTTTTCCTGCACCAGTGTAACTGATTTACACAACACTTCTCCATCTCTATGGAGACAGACATACATAAACACTGCTGAGTTGACATAGTACAAAAACACAAAGGTTGCATGCCCATAAAAGACTAGTAGATATACTCCGACGGGATAGAAAACAATCAGCCAAAAACAAAACCTTTCTAAGACGCTACAAGTTTAATTTCTACACCTTTCAATATCAAATTTAGTACTTAATTATTCTTACATTTGCCATGAGGCTATCACAGAACCAAACCAGTCATGTTGACCTTTGAGCAAATAAAAAAATTTTATAAATAAAAGGAAGAGAAGAAAAATATCATACGTAACACTACGCACGGCCGTAGTCAAATACTGCGAAAACCTAAAACAGACAAGGAAGCGTTAAAATGACTTGTACCTGCCTTTCCTGGGTGCCACTGAAATCACTGTGCTGATATTTGAAACGGTCTTAAAAATGCAATCCATCAATGTGAACAAAGTGAATGTATAGCTTTTTTTCCTAATCTGCATAATTTCGCCATTATCTGAAGTGAAATGTACCACATGAGGTGCCATAAAGGGCTTTGTCATGATACCACAATGCTGCCGTAAAAGCTCAACAAAAGATTTTCACATTCTGCTTCACTGAACGTAAGAGAAGCAAAAATATCAACCAGAATGGGTCTTGATACACATAGTTGTTGTGGCGAAGACATATTTTCACCACAATAAAGCTCTGATCTGTTCTATAGTCATCCTGACCCGCTGATGCATCTTCATTGCCCCTATAGGCTTATTCCTATTGTCTTTGGGTGCCACCTTGTCTGTTGGGAAGTTGAATGCAGAAAAAAAAACAACTAACGGAATCAGCAAAAACACAAATTTTGGGTAACCGTTTTTCTTCTTTACGTTAAACGTCTTTTGTGTTCACAAAACGTGTGTGTATGATGGACAAATATTTCAGAAATGTTTCAATCGGAGAATGGGAAGAGATGAATGATGCTGAATACACAGATTTTTTTTTCTTTTTTAAATTTGTGATGGGCAAACCTTGAAGTAGACACAGTATCAGCTGATCTCACCTGTAGCATGCCCACAATCTCCACCTTGTTGAAGAAGATGAATGAGTGCAGGGTGGACAGCATGTTTTCTTCAAAAACAGAAGGCGTGGGTAGCACCATGTCCTGGATGTACTGCACTCGATATGTCTGGTGTATTTTCTGGCGCAGTTCAGGATCCGATATAGGGATCACCTCTTTAAAGCGGGCCGTCTTAGTGAGAAATTCCCGATGCCGCCGTGGCTGTGGGAGTGCAGGGTCAAACTCCAAACAGCCAATGACGTCCATGATGCACTCGTCGGAGAACATGACCTCAAAGAGTGCAGTACGATTGAGCAGGAAGATGCCCTTAATGATTTCATAGAGGTGGTGCAGTCCCTCCTGGTTCTCCAAATCTTCACACACACGGAAGAGCTCCAGGAGCTTACGAATGTAGCCCTCATTCTCTACTGCCAGTGCCAGTTTCTCACGCCGCAGTGGCGATGGGAGTGAGGAGGCTACCAGCTCAGCTAGGTCCTCCAAGCGGTTAAGTTCACATGGCGGTAACTCCAAACCTGGTGATGACATGTCGTCAAATCGTTCCTCCTCCGACTCATCCACCACATCCTGGGTAATGTCCACTGACGGGTCCTTTCCCTGCACCTTAATAATCAGACAAACATGAGAGACAGGATGTCATGGGTTACAGAAACTGTCACCAAATACAACACACCTACACCAAGCGAAATGCATTTACCTGACATATTTTCTCCCAGATTTCATCACAGCCAGCCTTCTCCTGGAAGCTGAGTGCCAGATCATAATTTTCAGCCTCGGACCATACGATCAACGTATCCTTATGGGACGAAAAACATATTCACAATTAGCACCAAGAATATGCAAAAGCACACAACGTATACTGCAGCATGCCATTTACAGACCTGCTGCTTCTGGTAGGCTGTGTTTGGGTTGATTTTGGACTCCAGCAGTAAAGAACCTGTTGGGAACAAACATGTAATTACATATTTAAACATCTGCAATAATGATGGCACAAATCAAACTACAGGGGGGATCAGAGCAAAATGTTTACTTTTAGTTACTCAAGACACAGCGTCATGGTGGAGTAGAACACAGAATTTTTATACAAGACAACAGCTCAAATCTAGGCTGGAGACTACCACGTGCACCTGGCAAACTGCAGCTGAAACTTCCACCTCTTTTCAAGAAAATGCTTCTGTTTCACTCCAACATAAAAGTGTATAATTGCTCATGCAACAGCCAAAAGCTGCACTCTGCACACTTTCTCCAATCACAGCCACAGAAGCCTGTAACTACTTCAAAGTTGTCAATGGTGTCTTGGTGGCTTCCCTCACTACTCTCCTTTTTGCACGGTCACTCAGTTTTTGAGAACTGCCTACTCCAGACAGATTTACCATATTGTATCTTATGGTTTGTGTTTCTGAAGATCAAGACGTGTTCAGTGATTTGGAAATGTTCATGCCGCAGACTTGTCCAAATAAAACTGGCTGTAAAAGTGATGATTTGTATTAAAAATTATACATAAATTTAGTTTGAGTATGTATGGGCTGTGAAAATGGGTCCACATAAAAGACCGCAATTCCTAAAAGGTTAATGTGATACGTTTGTTAAGCACCTTTACTTAAAGATCAAAGCGTATGCTACAAGCATACCTTGATTGTTTCACTTCAACTTTACTGTGGTAGCATTTTGAATCAAAATTGCAACAAAAAATAAATAAAAAATATATATATATGTCACTGTCCAACTACTTATGGACTGGATTTGTAAGTAATGTGCGCAGAGCAGTTAGCACTGAAGGGTACCAAAATGTGGACAGGTTAGGTCTGGGGGCATATACTGCACTATACTAGTGTTAAGCATCACCGCATCCACCACACTACAGAACCGCCTTGTCCTGGATGGCAACCAGCCAGGTAGACAACCGATATATCCCCAACTCTTGAAAGTAACCATCTCTGTGTCTGAATACTTACTATACTTAATGTCGGTTAGTACATACTACCCAACCGTTACTGTAATACTGACTAGAAGAAAGCAAGTGAGGAGTAGGGACACATTTAGTCTCGGATGTTAACAGATGATGAATATGTGCATGTGCTTTCATTGAAAAAAGTAAGACAGATTACTGATTACGGGTATATTTACAGCAATATTTTCTACTTCAAATTATCACCCATATACGCTCAGAATGGCAGTTTTTAAGCCAGTAATTGAGAAAAAAATTTCCATACCGTGAGAGGGGGAACACCCCCTGCCATACCCTCCCCCCCATTTATTCCACTGACAGATATTTCTCCGTTTTCCTGGCAGGGACCCTGTGCTGTCATCTTTGAATGTTCCCAGGAAGTTGTTCTTCGGTTACCAGGCGCCAGCTGCATCATGGGATAGCGTAGTGTAGTCCGTTTGCGCACTATGGAGGTAGTATATCATCCGGGTACCGTTTGACTACTACTAAATGCACACCGAGTATTCAGACACCCTACGGATTGTGCCTACTGCTTTTTGCCTACTCTATAGTACACTAATATAAGTATTCGGATGAGCCCCATCTATCTGCCACAGCCAGCCCTTGACCTTCTCTAGCCAGTGGGCTCCTCAACATTCACGCTGGATCACGCACAGAGAAACATGTCGCATGGCCAAAAATGTTGTAGATGGCATTACCTCACAAAGGACGTGATACTCCTCATTTTAGTCACCCTAAGTAATGGTTCATTTGCCACAAAGTCATTCCAGTGGTACTCAAGGATGCTCTGAAAAGACCTAGTACCAAAGACAGCTAGTCATGGCCGTAGGTCACTGGTTAGCATCCAAGTCTCGCAACCATACAGTAAGGATGTAGCAGGAGCCTAAATACCTTCGCTCTCAAATTAAGCCAAGTACGTATTCTGTACGAATAAAACATGGACTTTATTAATTTTCATGAATCTATGCCATATAACTCAAAATGCCTCGATATTACCTCCAGATGTGCACGAATTTTAATACCAAAGATGAAAATTTTGATTTGTCAATTTTCATTCTCTGTCGAAGAATTCAATTCAATTCAAAACACTATTTGTCCCCAAGGGGCAATTTAAAAGGCATAAAGAGCAGTGTCAAAAGGACAAACTGGACATCAAACAACACAAAAACATACAGTTAAATAAAAATATTACCCGCGACTGTCAATGATTGCTCAGTGCGTCAGGCTGCTATAGATCTTAGTGCTGGGTACAAAACAGTACTCGGAGGATTTATCACAGACAGGATAAAAGAATACAGTTCTGCAGGCAAGATAACTTTCCGTTCAAACTTACCATCACTCTCAGCCCGAACCAGCAGAGATGTGCCTTTCAACCTCTCCACGTAGCCCGAGGAGACGTGCCCAGTCCCGCGATCGTCCCACTGTCTGTCCTCATTGAGGGTATACACTTTGACTCGTCGACGAGTGTCTGTCATCGTGGCAGGTGGAACTACTTTATTCCTCTGGGACTACTGACTTTTTTTTTTTTTTAAAGAGGATGGCCGCTTCCACCACTGTACTCTCTGCACCTGTTTAACACGGCAGGCAGCAGGGCCTGGTTTGAAGGGTCAATCGGACGATTATCCCGATCGATTCTGCAATTTCAAAATCTGATCATTTTGACCAGCTGCCCACGAACTTTTATCTCAGCCATGATGTAAGCCACACGCCACTCAAAAGTCAGTCTAAAAGAGCATCGTAACAAAGATGAACGGCTAATTTACAGCGCGGAGGGCACTGGCAAAAATTAGCATGCTAATCGACAAGAAGAGGCGACTGACACTACAAAACTAGTAGTTTGAATTTTTTTTTTTTTGTCGAGAATAAAAAAAATTACGATCGCTGGCTGGCAGTAAACTCCGCCCGTTTATCGGTACAGCCGTTCGCCTGGCTAACAGCTAGCTGCCAACGATTTATAGCTTCAGTGTTGACACTTTTACAGAGAAACGGCTGTACTTGTGGTCCGATAACATCGTTTCGAAGCCGCGGAGGCGCAAACGACACGTTCGCTCCAGACGAAAATGTTTATAACCGGCTCAATAATACGCTCGCTAGCTAGCACTCGCTACTATTTCTTCCCCAAGTGTTCCGCCATGTTCTGGCTCGGGGCCGCGGAGAGACCGCTCTCTCCCTACTGGCGCTGCCGCATCCCCAACAAACGCTGCAAACCAACAAACTGTAACCGTATTACACTTCGACTTTATGCTTTACACTATAACGCTATTTGCCATTCATTCGCGACGTATTGCTTAGATAATTGCCAACTGCCCCCCCGTGAGTATTCCGCCATCTTGGGTCCCTTCTGAGCCGCTACGGGGTTTCCCACGCAGCGGTGGCACGGACAGCCCGCCACATTTAAAGAGACAGTACACACCAGGAGAAGCTCGGACAAAAAAAAAAAAATTTCTTTATTGTTCCAACAGTGAAGTCAAAACGTGTTTTACATCAAACAGAACAGTAATAGGGATCATTGAAACATTATGTGACCAAAACATTCATAAAAACAAGACACGTAAGGATGTTAGGTAACATCCAACGCTTTGCTATACAGATAAAATAAGGTGACTGACTGTAGGTCCGGATCCGGAAAGGCGCCCGTCCTGCTATGAGTCCACGTAGCTTACCGCACTCGCTGCTGATTTTCGTTTTCCTGACTTGTAAGTCACTTTGGATAAAAAGTGACTTACAAAGGTCAGTTAGGGTCAGGGTAGCCAATAGCTACCCGACTATAGCTAGCCACTGCTTGTATTCCGCATGATACCGGAATTGGTCCATTTTCGGACTACTGCACAAGTCGTGTGTGTCGTCCAGCCCCTCTTTTCTAACGCCGCTGCCTTAAAAAAAAAAAAAAAAAAAGACGGTCTGGATCCTCTCGTGCTGATCGATTTAAGAGGCGACAGAGCCACTGAATTTTGAATGTGAACATTGAGTACCGAGTGGCTGAGAGCCGCTACGTCGTCTCCGCGATAGAGTTGTTGCAAAGCAGACCGGAATTGGAGGAGAAAATGGGCATTTTCG
>OMMV01054018.1:4749-16315 GCA_900302635.1 Chatrabus melanurus
GCATGTTCTTTTGATCATGTAATTCTAATAAGATAATATAAATACCTTCATATTTATGTTTGGTGGAATTTACAGTGCCTCCATGGATTAAATTTGGCCTCATCGAGAAAAAAAAAGTGCCAAAAAATACCCGCTTCCATGTTAGAGTAAAAACAACTTGATAATTAACTCAAAATACAAGGCACAAAATAAACATTTGCATAAGTATTCACTCCTGTTACACAGTGAACAGGTTGCAGATGTCGGAGTTATTAAATTATGATCAATCTTCCTCCTAATGCGCTCGCAACCTGGAGTCTAGCTCTGCGGTGCACGCAGATTATGTTTTGTAATTTACCAACTCTGCCCCTTTTGATGTGAATGTTCGCTGATTGGTTCACTGAGAAACACCATGGTTTCATTCTCACCAGCTCCCCGTCTTGATCCAGTCCTTGTTGGCACTCTGTCCCAGTGGGATCTGATGATTGGTCCTCAGACCGCCCTCGCATTACTGGAAGGTCATCGTCTCAAGGACCATGCAGATTATTTTAATGTTATTTGAAAGTACACAAGCCTCATGCACATCATGGGAACTTTTCCTAAATGCTTTATTTGCCCTGGAATCACGGGGATAAACACCAATGGGCTGCAGGACCGACACAGGACTTAGTTCTCTGCAGCCTGTGTAGCTGAATGTGTTTTTGAATAGGATTTTATTCATGTGGATCTTTTTTTTCCCCCCACATTGTAAATTATGGAGTTAAACCAGTGGTTTTTCAGACTCCTCCTTGTGCACCTCCTCTCCTTTTTATCTTTTCTGATGCATTTTTCTCCTCTCATTGATGTGGAGCTGCTCGTCCACTAATGAGGCTGATATGAGCAGAGTATCAGTGAGCAACAGGCTTCTGTCGTCCTGCTGGGGGTTTTTTTTAGACCCGCACAGCTAAAAGACACAACACTGGAAAATGTGATTGCTGTACAGAAAATGCAGATAACAGCAGCAGGTTAACCTGCGGCGGGTAAAAATCCTCATGCTGTCCACAATCACAAAGCAGCAGTGTGACATTCCAGTCAATGTGAAAGAGAGGAACCGCTGACAGACTGTGAAGAGACACTTATTTTGTAAAATTTTAATTTGGTAGAATTTAGTTTTCACTTGCTGTCTCAGTGAGATGTGAAGCCGACCACAGGGGTTCTCTGATACCCGGTTATAAAAGAAACCTACACATAACTGCTGCACTCAGTATAAACTCTGCTCCACAAACTAACGGGATAAAGTACATTTTTTTACTCACTAAAGACGTTTTCTTGTCGTTTCCTTTGATTCACACGTGTCTAGCTGCATCAGCGGCACAGTAAATCCTCTCTTCGGGTTCATCTGATCGCTCTCTAACCTTTGCTGTTTGCATCAACATCTGGTCATGAAGTTTGCAGAATGCCTGGAATTCATCCTGGCTGCTTTCTATGTTCTCTAATCACCAACGCTGACAGAATGAATGAAGAGGAGGCAGTTGCTGAACTACCTAAGCTTTCCTCGGACCCGATCTTCCACAACACAAGTGCCATTGCAAGTCTAGATCACGAGATCTCTTGCACTCATGGGGGCGTGCTGGTCTGGAAATGAGGTGTGGTCAGGTGCAGAGTTGGTGCACTGATATCATCTGTCACCAGAAAGGGTTTGCAACCTTACACCACCAAAAAACAGGTCTTAACTCCAGTGCTATTTAGCGCTGTACTGAAAGAATGCAATACTCAGACGCACCTTACATACGCGGGTTCATAACACACGTACACACTGCACACTGTGAATAGCAATAGTGCATAACTGGACCATGACACTGGATATGCCCCAAATGGATTTGCAGCTCATTTTTGCATGCCTCTGTGATTCTTCTGGAAACTACTGCTTGAAGGACCCATCCATTAGTGTAAAGAGTCCGCAGTAAATAACCAGGCGTCCGTAATTTAACCCCAAACTTAGATTACGGGACATTCTGATGAATTTGTGCACGGTCGAGCAGCTGCCGTGATTAATTCAAATGATTTTCTTCACACCTAAGTGGCTTTAAGCTGACTTGGCACAGGAATAATGTTTTATGGCGGCTATCAGCCCATTTCAACCAGATTCTGCAAAACGAGCCAGGAAGCGAGGCGGCGTAATCCTGATAAATAGATGTGCAGTAATGAAACGTGTTCTCTTTAGACACCTCCACTGCACAACGCGGCAGCTTTTATCTTTTATGGCACAGAGCAAACAGAATTAAAGCTCTTTGCCCCAAACAGCGAACCCCGCCCCCAAAAACGTTTGGCTGCAAGGTGATCGATTTAGCTGATTTTATGTTTATCTTTTAATAAGAAATCTCCAGACAGACTTCTATCACGTCTGACAACATTGCCTCGAGCAGCGACGCTGCTGCAGACAAATATCTTTGCATATCGCTTTTCTAATTAACGAGTCAACAGTAATATTGTTATGAACGACATAATATTGTAACACGGTTTAGAGAAAGAGTCATTATAATCTAACAAGAAATGAAATTACACCTCTGTGTTACCTGTCTGGAGCTGCACATATTAAACATATAAAATAAGAAAAAATGTTACTCTAGTGTGTTTTAAAGCTTTGGCAAGCCTCGTAAAAAAGAGAGGAGCTCACTCTCCATTTAATTTTGCGGTTATATACATGTTGAAACAAATTAAATTCCACGTGCCAGTCTGAATAAAGAGTTTTTATCTCTACATCCTGACTGCTGAAATCACAGAGGTCACATTTTGTGATACATTTCTGCAGCAGATAATTGTTGGGTTTAAAGATTTGTTGCAACAGTGTTACAGTAAAAAAAAACTAGGAGGACGCTTAAGAGTGTTCACACCTCCGCCAATCCTGAAAAAAGTGGAATTTAGCGCGGGTATTAACATTAGTGCACGTGTAAATCCCTGCACCGTTAACACCGCCCCTGTCCTCGCTGCAGGTTTGCATTAAATTTGACTTGTTGATTGTGTGTGTCCTTTAGGGTCCTAATCAGTGACCTAAGGTGAAGACTACATGTGTTTAGCACTAGGTCTGTTCGGAGGATCCTTGATACTCTAAATTGACCGTAGGTGTGAGTGAGTGAGAATGTTCTGGTTCTCTACCTGGATGGTTGCCATCAGTGGTGTGGTGGACTTGACCTTACCCGACTGTGTGTCATGTGATATGTGTGACTGACAGGCTCAACTAAGATCTGAGGATTCATTTTTGAGATTGACTGGAATGACGAAAAATGCCCCATTTTTTCATTTATACAAATAACTGATTGCAAATCAGGATCCTGACGAACAAACTATCAAGGTGCCCTCAAATTATTCCACCAAGTTTCATAGAGATTAGCTGAACCCATTATGAAAAATTTATTAAAGTATTGAACAAGTGCAATCTTGTATAAATACAAAAAAAAAAAAACTATTATAAGCTGAAATAAAATAAAATCCAGAATTCACATTTGAAACAAAATCAACACCAGAACAGTAGGTTCTTTTTCTCAGTGGATTTAGTTATATTTACATTTAACTCAATTTCCAGAAAACTGCCAAAACACTCATTTGAACAAAGTCCCCACCTGATCAGCTCCTATAAATATGCTTTTGTCATGTTTCAAAACACACAAAGGGCCCTATCTTCCACCCGACGCAAAGAAAGTCACAGCGAAACACAATCATCACTTGTAGTTTCCACCCGATGCAGGTGTGGTTTTCACACCCAGCGCCCATGTCCTTTAAATCGTAAGTAGAACTGCGCTCATCTGTGCACCCATGGGTGTGTTGGTCTAATAAATGAGGTGTGGTGAGGTGCAGTTTAGGTGATTATGCCATAGATCACCAGAAGCCCGGTGTAAAGTCTCGTGCAGTATATCTGTGGTATTTAAAGGCTACAGCACTCAGACACGCCTTCCATAAGTGGGTTCATGGTGCACTGACAGCCTGCTTGCATACACAAGAAAAGTGAACCAAAAACCAGCATTAAATGAAATAAAAGCAAACTCTCACGGCAAAATAGAAAACTTCATCTTCCGGCTTCACTGCTTCACCTCAGGGAGCTTTGGTGGCCGCGTTCCACCGGTGTGCTCTGAGAGGTTAGTGCAGATCTGTTAACTCGGCAGAAAACCTCTCACTTGAATCTGCCTTCCAAATAGCAGTGCAATGTGTGCCTGGTGCACTTAAAGGGGTTTATTTCATGTTGTGCAAAAAATAAATAAATAAAATAAATCCAACACCTTTGTGTCCACTTTGCAGTCAGATTGCACACCCTATAAGTAGCACAAATCCATTTGGTGCATGTGCGACTCATTTGTGCCAAGCCTGGTAGAATGAGTCCAATAGATCATCCAGACAGGGTTTAGAGAGTGAGAGAGAGAAGAAGAACCAACACTCCAACCCAGGTTTTTTTTTAAACATCTCTTCAGAAACACAAGTCCTCGACCTGGCTCTACTAAAGAGACCAATTTCAGCTCTGTCACTCTGAAATGATTGATGCCTTGATGACCGAGTTGTCATCGTGGTCCTGCAGCCCACCCTGAAGACTCTCATGTCACACTGTGCGCGTCGTCTGCTTTATAATCACGATGGTGTGACAGCGGCCAACCTGAGGGAGTTTCTGAAATTCAACAACAGACCGTCTTCAGAGAAAAGCAATGATGGAAAAAAAAAATCCTCAGAGGCTTCAACAGTAAAGATGACGGCCGGTAATTTAAAAAGAAACGCTGTTCAGTTTCACTTCTGGGAAAGTTGATCAGCAAACACACCTCGACTTCAGCAGCTGCCCTTAGCGCCCATGCTGGCAGCGAAATGACCATTTTCTAAAAAAAGAAGGTTAAGTCAACAGAGATTTCAGAGAAGACTGAAGAGTTTCTGAATCAAAACGTGTCTAAAGAGACCAGAATAACAAAAGTTGTCAAATTTTCAGATAGATGAAAAAAAAAACAACCACCAACCAAAATATACTCATCAAAAATCGCAAACAAACCGAGAAGATAGAAGAACCGGAAGAACTACAAACTGATAAATCAGCATCATTTATGGATGTCCATCTGCGCTCTGGACTTAAAGCGGACAGGCTTGGTGGTCCACAAACATCGAGGCAGACCAGAACCACAGCAAATGGCTGCAACTGCGGCGGCAACAATCTGGCACTGAAAGTGGGAAAGGAAGTGATTTTAAGACATCTGTGTGTAACGCAGATCAGCGATTGGTTACGGACAGCTGCTCGGATGAAATATGGCAGGAAGTGAGGAATAAAGATGAAATACATTAAATGTACAAAATAAAAGAAGAAATGTTGGAAACGTTGATAAACTGCAAACTGTTCACACAGTCTGTGGCTGTCGGTAGCAAAAGCAGACAAGAAACAGGAAAAAAAGGGAGGAAAACCTTCAACAAAGGTATGGTATCTCAGTTGTAAGTACTTAAAAACTGCTACACAGTCATCGATTACTACCTGCGATAATGTTGCAACGACATTGCCATTACGTGCGTTACATGTAAACAACTATCGTAATTTTATTTTATATTTTTGCACGTCTGAAATATTAAGTCCTCTATAGGCCCTGAGGCCGTCAGGCCGGTGCTTAACCCCGGATTCTGTGGCACAAAGGGGATGAGAGTCTACGACTCCCCGTGGACGGGACACCAGTCCCTCGCAGGTTACTTCCCCAAACAAGGCTAGCTTACTAGTTTTTTGGAGAAAAAAAAAACCTAGTATGTACAAAAACAGTAAAGTTGAGAAAACAGCAACAAACAACATGCTACCAGGACTAAGCGACTACTGTATGAAAAGAAATGTTTTGTGGCTATTTGTTCATATAATGAGGAGATCTGAACAGGTATGTCATAAGATAAAGTAAAACCTAGTAAGTTTGTGTGACCGGGAATCGAACCCTGGTCTACAGGTAGCCCAACTCCCATCCCACTGAGCTACCTGTGTGAGAGAAGCATAAAATTCAGGGGTGCCAATAATTCTGATCAGGACTGCAAACTATCCACTCATCTTAGGACAAACTAACTATCGATCTGTTTTTGAAACAGTTTGTATTTTACTGTTAAAGTCAATAGAAAATGTCCTTCATGAATGCATTGAGGCGAATGTGCTGCTTTCATTTGCTGCCCGTGTTCTTGTGACCATCACCTCATCCTTGAAATGTTTGTGGTGCCGGGGACTAAAAAACAGGATAAACACGGAGAAGAAGAAAGATATCAAAGAAAAAGAGTTAAGGCAACGTCAAAAACAAGTTCATGTTAGAAAAATATAACAGAAACTTAAAAAAAACTGCTTTGAAAACCTAAATGTCAAAGAATTCCGCAACAACAAAGCTTCTAAAGATTTTCCCACTGATTCAAACCCTCGGTGTTCCTTCAGCGAGACTGTTTTTAACTCCGGGGTTATCCAACAGTGATCAATGGGATGATGTCTACACTCAGCCTAGAGCCAGTATTTGAACGATGACCAAACCTAGTTCACAAATGTTCCCTCTCAGTCTGAGCTCTACCAGAACCAACAGTACGTGCATACAAATGGACTAGATCAGTCTGGAGTGTCAAACCCACCTGGTCTGTGGACAACGAGGAGCTCTCTCCACTGTGCTGCTGTCTCCTTGATGGAAAACTGATAACAGATTGATATTCTTAAAGCTGTAGGGGGTTTGTGCTCTGTGCCGACCTGCTGGGGACGGGCGGCCCGGCGGCTGCAGAGGGAATCCCCATGTGGCCGGCGTGGTTGTCAGTCAAGGCTTTTCTTTTTCAACAGGAAAAGGTCAGGAAAAACTGCATTCAGTGTGCAGAAATGTGTGTGAGGGCGTGGCAGGAATGAGCGAGCAGCCAAAACTGATAGGCTAACGTGTTCAGGTATTGGTCCCAAACCATGGGCTTTGAAAAAACACACTAACTTTTGATTTATTTTAACAGGAATTTTTGCAGATTAGTCAGAAATTCAGTGAGTCTGTTGAATAAAGGAATCAGATCCTCACTGCTGATGACGTTCACGAGGACAGCTACGGTCTTTGTGTTCGTGTCGTACCTGCAGCGGTAAAAGTCAGTAAAGCCAGTAACTCACTGGGGTGGCGACCGATTGGCGACTGAGACAAATGACCAGTCGTGTAATTCGGCTCTTGGTCTCAATGTGGTCTGAAATTATTCTCTAAGCAGTCAGAATCAGTTTCCCCCATTCGCTAATTAGCTGCTGGCCTTGATTTCCTTCTCTTGCGGATTTTGAAAATGTTTAAAATCCTGGTGGCAAATGAACGACTGCTTATTTTCACTAGCTTGTCTCTAACTAGTCTTTTTACTGGCCAAGAAGTCTTCAATAGACCGCTACCAAGTTGCCCGGTTCACTTCATTTGCTACAACGTCGGCTAATGGTTGAAATGCGGTTGTCGGTCATTAGCCACTAATTAACGAATTGAGGACGACAGACATTCGGCCGCTTAGTGAATAGTTGTCAAATATTCTTCAACAAGACGCCCAGCGGTCGTCTAATTTGTTAACCGGTCATCAAAAACTTGGCCAAATTTGTCCAGCAGTCGTCTAAAAATTCAGTCGCCAAATAGTCGTCTCTCAATGAGACACCGGCCAAAACAACAAAACCTTCTATGTGTGTGAACAACACAATCTCTGGAAATAATTTGAGAACCAAAACAAATAAAGGGACATGGCTGAGGTGCTTTTGTTGGTGAGGAAAAATTTACTGACCTCGACTTCACAGACGATGCTGTGATCTTTGCGGAATGAATGGATTGTAGCACTCGAGAAGCTGAGAGGAATCAGAGTATCTGGGTTTGTGATTGTCCTGGATCAAGACTAAGGCTTTCCAGGCTTTCATTGACTTCCTGGACTCGGCCATCAGAACTGTACCTGTATGTGGTGAAACTGTTGAACTTGCAGAGACGCTTTTCTCCGCAGTGACATTCATGTCTCTGGATCCTCGGTCTTTGAGCTCGAGAGACGCCTGTTAAGAGCTCATGGAGTCATGAGGTGTCAGAGGTGTTTGGTGATGCTGACATCTTTGCAGGAGTAGTTCCGTGGTGTGGTGACCGCGGCGACACGCGGCACCAGCGAATGCTCCCAGACCAGACCTTTAAGGAAGAAACTAGTTTCATGTCTGTTGTGTCAATAAATTACAGTTGTTTTACTGCCGTTCGAGGTTGTCTGCAATCACCTCCGCCTATTTGTTTGTAAACAAGATATCTCAAAAAGTAATGGATGGATCATGATTCCATTTTTTTTTTTGGAGCAATGGTCTTTGGGTCAGAGGGGAGTGATTGCAATCTTCTTCAGAAATTTAAATCCCCCACCCCAAGAACCTTCATTATGATGTCACAAAGATCAAATACCACCCCCTCATGTCAGTCTGTCAATAATGACATCATCATCATTGGTCAATTATTACGGTGGTGTGTGTGTGTGTGAGTTGGTGTGTGTGTGTGTGTGTATCCATCACAGTGAGAGCCAGTTTCTTAAGCCTCTTTTGTACTTGGTTGTGAAGCTGTTTATTCATGAGGCGGTTGCTATGATATGTTATGAAAAGTTATGCGTGACATTTCAGGCATAATCCCACGAATATCCATCTGCACGCACAACACGCATTTCACAATAAGTGTTCAGAACCGACGAGTTAAGATCTTATTCTTATAATGAGAATAAGGCACTAAGGGCACCCCCCTGACTTAGTGGGGCGGGGGGGGTGCCCTGTGTGTCTGCCTCTTTGTAACACATCAGGGCCCCAAAGGGTGGTGCAGGGCTGCTGAAGGTGGTGTGTGGGCTGGGATGGTACTACAAATTTGTGTGCATTATTTTTTTGTATGTTTAACTACAAACACTTCATGATAACAGGATGTTGTAAAGAAAACACCGATTAATTAACTGATGAAGTAAATAAATGCATATTTACAAAATGATACAAATGGTGTTCGTAGACCGCCGCTGGCATGACAAACACGTGCCTGCGTGGTTACATTTGCACAAAAACACGGTGTGGACTCGCTCAGTCAACTGTGCAGACAAAGGAGCGTCTCATCACATCACTTCTTTGGCTCCTCCTCCGTGTTAATTACGTCTCCAAATGGATTTTTTTTTTTTGGAACATCTTGGTGGGCGAGTTCAGGGAAACAAAACACTCTACCTGCATCCCCGAGAGTCGTCGCGCTGCATGAGAGCCACCGATGCTCATTACTGATTCCCACTTTGACCTAGAAAGCGGTTTAACAGCGAACACCGAAGGCCGTATGACACTCGACGCTGCGGTGAGAGGCATGATGGGATAGCACACATTAACGTAATGGTGCTCTGTCTCGCCCGGGTGTCAGTGTGCGCATGCATATGGATCAGAACATTATCAGGAAATGCTGCTGCTCTCTTTCTGCTTTCACACTGAAATCTGCAGTTGACGTTTTATCAGGTTCTGGTCCGCAGACCCGGTACAGGGTCTGGAATCGTGGTCCTGATAGCTCAGGTTGGGTTTCAGTCTGGTTCACTGTGTTCAGGTACGAGCTTTTGTTGGAATTTTGAGGAGATTTGCAAAACTACACATTTTTGAAAAGTGCACACAACAGCCAATCAGAAAATGGATTCTACCGTTTTCCCAGAAGCCTCCATGGTGGCCATCTTGGATTTGTAAAAATGGCGGCTTCAAATTGGAGATTTCAATGTCTTGGCTTCTAGATGACATAGGATCTTGATTCCAGTGGCTAAATACACATTTTCAGGGCCAAGGAATCCAATGGTGCGAATTACAAACATGTATATGTGGGCAAAGTTACATTTATGGGTGGCCATCTTGGATTTTCAAATGTGGATGACTAAAATTATGAATTTTTTTTTAATATCTCAGGCTTCCAGGTTCACTAGGGTTCTGATTCCAGGGCAAGGAATTAAATTGTACAGATGCTGTATGTAATAAGAGGAAGATATATGCCGTCCATTTTTACCGTCACAAAATTGCGAGACAATAGGCAAATAGCGACAAGTTCGCACTTGGAATCACACTGAATTGGTAGTTACGACACATTTGGCCCAAAATTTGCCTGGAGGTCGCAAACACGTCGCACGTCATTTTTTTTTGTCTCCAATCAGTCACAATTTAGCTTCACGGGTCGCCAATCCCTCACAGAGTTGTCTCACATTTCTTGCACTTTCTGACTCATGGCAACTAAATTACGAAGTGTTCGAGACGGGTTCGCGACACCCGCGATGCCTTTGTGACTATTTTGAGAGTAAATTTGTCGCGCAAATTTTTTTGGACATGTTCAAAATTCCAGTGACACGACAGCGAGGTTGAGGTTGAATTGAGACGTTTCCAGACATTTTGGGGACTCCCTCGTGAATGCCGTTCGCAATTTGTCACCACCGCTCACAGCCCAGTGTGATCGGAGCTTTAGTGTAGACAGACAGGCTCAGGAAACAACAAACTGGAAGCAGTGTATCATCTGCCAGTCTTATGAGGCCACAAAAGACTGCATTCCTTGGCCCTGAAAATGTGTGTTTATCCACTGGAATCAAGATCCTGGGTCATGTAGAAACCAAGATATGGAAAAACTCCCATTTTAAGCCGCCATTTTTTTTACAAACCCAAGATGGCCGCCATGGTGGCTTCTGGTTTTGATTGGCTATTGCATGCACTTTCCAAAAGTGCATTGTGTTTCCACAAAATTCCAATGAAATTACAGAACAAACTTGACTATTTGCATATGAGGAGTTCTAATCTCACAAATACTTGATGCGGGTCTTCATGGTCGTTTGCCGTCCATGAAGGTCATGATCGTACATTTTGCCTTCATGGCGGCAGAGTTACTCTAGATTTGATTGTGAACCATAAATATACTAAAAGTGGCTACTGTATATCGGCTTCATGTACCTTTTACAGTTACACATGGTTGTGATTTCACGTTAAACGCCCTTAAAGTCGTGCATACAGAAAATACACTCACTGGCCACTTTATTAGGTACACCTGTTGAATTGCTTGTTAACACAAATAGCTAATCAGCCAATCACATGGCAGCAGCTCGATGCATTTAGGCATCTAGACGTGGTGAAGACGACTTGCTGAAGTTCAAACCGAGCATCAGATTTAAGTGACTTTGAATGTGGCGTGGTTGTTGGTGCCAGACGGGCTGGTCTGAGTATTTTAGGAACTGCTGATCTACTGGGATTTTCACCCACAACCATCTCTAGGGTTTACAGAGGATGGTCCGAAAAACAGAAGATATCTAGTGAGCGGCAGTTGTGTGAACAAAAATGCCTTGTTGATGTCAGAGGTCAGAGGAGAATGGGCAGACTGGTTGGAGATGATAGAAAGGCAACAGGAGCTCAAATAACCACTTGTTACAACCAAGGTATGCAGAATACCATCTCTGAACGCACAACACGTCCAACCTTGAAGCAGATGGGCTACAGCAGCAGGTCCAACCCGGTACTAGCAAGGTGTGCCTAATAAAGTGGCCAGTGAGTGTATATGTAAACAACTTTAAAATGTAAACAGTTTCTCTACTTTCCAGAGGGTACCTATGGTGTAATTATCAAGTGTCTGTCAACTAAAGTAATGAGTTATAATGTTCACATGAA
>OMMV01054111.1:0-14383 GCA_900302635.1 Chatrabus melanurus
TTCCAATCATCTCAACAATTAAAGGGTTCAAAAAAAGAAGAGACAAGGCTGAGGTGCAACAGCAGAAACAAAGATAAAGGTCTCGTGGGTAAAAACTGGGGGAAAAACCTACATCAGTGCAGCATTGGTCCTTGTCTATCCTCAGTCTGTACTTTACAAATTTCTTGCAAGTCTCATTCCTCATGCTACCTGATGTCGACAAGTTATAAATCTGTAGTCATTTAATGCTTCTTTTGTACAGTTTTACTGTTTTCCACCCATTTAGTGTCCAACTGAGCTTTTGTTTCATGGTTACTTTACATGGTTGTGTGGTTCGCTTTTCCTTTGTGAACCAGAAAATGATCTCACAACTCTGGAAAATTCCTCTTTGACAATCATGATGTCTTAGTGTTCCTTCTTCTTCAGATTAGACAGACTGCAATGTGCATGTCGTGTTTCACGCTTTCCCTGCGATTAGCAGGGCAAGCACAGGATTAATGGAGTGAGTGGGTAGAGTGGATCGGCAAAATTTCCGCAAGTAACTCTGTAAAAACTACTGCATATCCAGCTCTGAAAATTTTGGTTCTTATAGATACAGGTGAGGACCAGTCAACCTCCTATATGGGCCACTTTGGCCCATTTTGGCCCAATTTACAATTATTATTTTATATAATAATAATAATTGCAAATATTTTGCATAATAATATTTTACAAACTCAAAATATAATATTAGTTTAAATAGGAATGTTGGTACAGTGGGACATGTCTGGGCTTGTTTAGATGGGCACATGTAAAGTAGGCCTTTTGTTTGCATGTGATTTATGAAGCCTTGTTGCTAATCACAGGGTCCTAGTGGCCACTAAGGTTACTGTTACTTGTCTGTTTAGGCTCAGTGCTGTATTAAAATGCACAGAATTTTATATGAAATATGTTTGAAATCATGTAGAAATACTCTGTGAAGCACCCTAATATTTAACCTTAACGCATCATAAAATGTTTTTTGATTTATTTCTTTTTTTGAATTAATTTGCCAGTAAAGACCAAATTTCAAAATTCAAATGTTGCTTTTTCCATAAATGCATTAATAAATAACTCTAATGTTCCACGAAAGTTTGTGTGCACTATGCTTTTTGCATAGTGTATTTCCAAACTAATTTTAAATCTAATGTAAAAAAACTGAAAATTTTGGTTTGATTGATCCTTGTTTTTGAGTTTGCAAACTGAGAAACATTGTAAAAGTGAAACTTTTAGCCTATAATTTTAGAAAAAGTCATCCATGATTTTATTACAACGTTATTCACTCGACTCGGTGGATCTTTTCCAGCTGAAATCAAACTGAAATTAATTGCAGATTTTGCCACTGGTTGCTTGTCAGTTTTAGAGTTCATGTGAAAATTTTGCTTGCTGACGTGAGGCATTATATGTGGTCATGGCGCTCTGTATTTAGTAGTTGCTGAGCCCTCTGACCTCTGCGAGCAGTCTTTGGTCCTTAAAATAGGGACATCTGGCTGTTCAAAGGTCAAGCCGGGAGCTCAAAGGTGATGGAGCTTTTTGCTGCCGTTGCGCCACTGATGTGGCACAGCCTCCCAAAAAGTGCTGGAAAAGCCATAGGATCATATTTTATCATAAAGCTCAGTTTGCTGTGATTTTTTTTTTTTGAAACTTTAGATTTTTTGTGGTATGAATCCTCTTTTTCTTTTCTCTCTTCTTTATATCCCTTTGTTATGAAAATTTCTGTTAAAAATTGACCCAACAAAGATGTTCTCCGAGTCCTGCCTGTCACCGGGTTAAACTGCACGTGCGCGTTTCTCTCCTCAGTCTTTCCAGAGCGCCGTGGGACAAGACGAGGCCACTCCGGGCCCTCTGAAGAACATCGTTTCCTCCACATTCGAGCCTCTGCACAAGTTCCACACGGGTTTTCTCAGGGAGACTGAGCAGCGCCTGGCTCTGTGGTGAGACTCTCTCGTCCCCGTGGGTTAAGAACACGCTCGCTGATGTGTTGTTTGTACTTGGGCACATTTACCACGGCTTCTGACCCTTGTTTAATGAGTATTATTGGCATTCAGTCTGAGAGGGAAAAGCAGACCTTTTAACATGACCTGAGGAGCTACCATCTCCATGGCAACAGTCCCGCTGCTTCAAGACTGGCCTTTTCTTGCTTGTGGGTTTCTGCCATCTGATCTCCTTAATGATGTGATGCATAAAACCTGCCGTGCCGTCAGAATTTACTGCATGTAATTAACAGCAGACGGCATCGAATAGTATTTTCATATAAAAGCCTTTTTTTTTTTTTGTCTTGTCATTGGAACGTTTATATAACAGCTGCAAGTGACATTGCAGTCAGAATCTACAGCATATAGTAACCACATTCAAATGTGTATGCAGATTATCATGCAGCACGTCTCCTTTTGGCTTTGCATATTCACATATATCAAATATCCTCATATACTTAGATACATCTGAGCTTTGAGGATGAAGGTAAAGCCGCCTGTCATCATTTTGGAAAAGCTGGTTTTCCAAAAAATGTATTAGGTTCTTTGCAAAACTAATAAATATTCTGAATGAATCCAGTAATAGCAGGCCATTATTCATGCTCAAGGGAGACACCTGCTGGTGGGTATGTTTCTCAAATGTTACAGAGTTCTGTGAATATTCAAGCAGCTTTTACCTGTTTGTTCTGCATTTCATTTGTTTGATATTCTCTGTGTACAGTGGCTCCATGATGTTTTTCAGATTATATGTGTTGATGGATTTTTATTTTAAAGGGAAGGGCGTTCTAATGCTCACATCAAAGGAGACTACCAGCGCATTGGAGATGTAATGTTGAAGAACCTGCAGGCCTTGAAGGTGAGCCGCAAAACAGCCACTGTTTGTCAAAAACTCTGATGTGACTCTGCATTTACCGTGTTCTTTGTCCACATAGCCTCTGACAGCAAACCTACACAAGCAGTCTGAAGTCCTGATAGAGCTCGAGAAGGCGTGCAGGATGTCCAGACGGTTGGAAGGTCTCTGCAGAGACTTTGAGCTGCAAAAAGTCTGTTACATCCCCCTCAACTTCTTCATTCTGCGGCCCCTGCACCGCCTCTTTCACTACAAGCAGATACTGGAGCGCCTGTGCAAACACTACCCACCCACTCACGTGGACTTCAGGGATTGCAGAGGTACCCAAGTCCTCACAGACACACTTTTTGGCCTTCTGGTGCAGTCAAACAGCCTAACGATCTACTGTATAATTATTTATAATTATACATATATATATATTTATATTTTCAATAACCTCTTCCCCGGTTGGCGTGTAGCTGCTCTGGCTGTTGTGTCCGAGGTGGTGGACCATCTCCAGGGAAGCATCATCAAGATGGAAAACTTTCAGAAGCTTCTGGAGCTAAAGAAGGATCTGATCGGCATCGACAATCTTGTTGTTCCTGGTCGGGTCAGTTTGAAGCAAGATTATCCAATTCAAAAAGTGTATTATGTTTCAAACTTTATAAACACAGTACGTGGTTCTTATAAATGATGTGTGTTTGTGTGTGTGTGTGTGTTTTCTGTTTGTCAGGAGTTCATCAGGTTAGGCTGCCTCAGCAAACTGTCTGGAAAAGGCCTGCAGCAGCGAATGTTTTTCCTGGTAACACCCACTTTCAGCTATTAAGTCACATTTCTAACCTAAATTAGTCAGCTCCATAAGTATTTGGACAATGACACATTTTTTTGTAATTTTGCCTCTGTACCACCACCACAATGAAATGAAACAATCAAGATGTACTTGTAGCGTTGATATCCAGCTTTACTTCAAAGGGTTCAACAAAAATATCACATTAACCATTTAGCAATTACAACCATTTTTATACACAGTCCCTCCAATTTCAGAGACCATAAGTAATTGGACAAACTCGCATGCAATTCTAAATATAAGAATTAAATCACATGTTACTCTGTGGTAAATCTGTCTGAAGTAGTCGGTTCTCAAAAACTGAGTGACTGTGCAAGAAGGAGTCTGAGGGAAGCCACCAAGACACCCATGACAACTTTGAAGGAGTTATGGGCTTCACTGGCTGTGATTGGAGAAACTGTGTGCACAGTGCAACTTTTGTCTGTTGCAACACCAGGTACACAGATTCATGATTGAGCGGAACAGAGAAGACCTACCCTAAAAAGAAGCTGCAGTTTGCCACAAGGTACACATAAGCGGTTCAAGCCTAGATTTGATTTGTTGTATGAAAATCCTTCTTTTTTTAAATTTGTTGATTTGGAAATGTTCATGTATCCATCCCCTGACCTGGGTAAAGAAAAGTGGCTGTGAAAGTCATGATTTGTTTTCACAAAAATCCTTATGCTTACTGTAGTTTGTCCAATTACTTATGGCCTCTGTAAATGGTAGAGTAGAGCGGGTAGCTCAGTGGAAAAAGGATTTGGGCTACCAATATGTAGACCTGGGTTCAGTTTCCAGTCACGCTACCTGTCTGTGTCCTTGGACAAGACATGTCATCTGCACGGTCCCAGTCCACCCAGCTGTAAATGGGTACCAGCCTCGGCTGGTGAGGTAACCTGCGTCGGACTGGCGTCCCACTCAGGGAAAGTTGTAGATTTTGATCCTCTTCACGCTACAGAGTCCAGGGATAAGCACGGGCACCAATGGGCCTCGGGGCCTGTATAGGACTTACTCCTTCTACTTCATCTGAAAATGGAGAGTCTGTGTATAAAAATGGCTGTAATTCCTAAATACTTAATGTGATATTTTTGTTAAACCCCTTGAATTAAAGCTGAAAGTTTACACTACAGGCACATCTTGATTGTTTCATTTCATCTCCATTGTGGTGGTGTACAGAGGCAAAATGGCAGAAAAGTTCACTGTCCAAATACTTATGGACCTGACTGTATTTATTGCAGTGATGTCAGTGTCAAAATAATTGTGCACTTATTCTTTCTTGTTGTGCATGACTCGCATGGTGCTAGCAGGTGTGTTGCAACTGATTTTTTTAAATTTTTTTTGAGAAAATTTCCCAGAATCATGCACCAACTACAGACAGTAAAACTGTACATGTAAGAACAACGCTAATACTTGCAGATTCTTGTCAGTTTTTGTGACAGAGTCTCTGTTTGGGGATGGGACAAACATGCACTGATTATAATGTGTTTCCGCCTCTGTGGAATTATCAAGCGGATTACTTGCATTTGTTGCTGAAGATATTTCATTTGCGGCTTTTTTGTTGTCCTGCCATTTTCTTGGCGCCTCCTTGGCGGTAGTTCAACGACGTCATCTTGTACACGAGTCGAGGGATGACGGCGACCAATCAGTTCAAAGTGCACGGGCAGCTGCCGCTCCATGGCATGACAGTAAGTGCTTTGTCTCCCAGAACGTGTCTGTCGCCAGTTTGTCATTAGTGAAAAAAAACGTGAGCTGCCTCTAACAGCTGGACTCTAGCTCGTTCAGCATCCTCCCAAAAAAGACCAACTCCAACACGCACATCATTCACCATCACTTTGTTTTTGTCCTCCCTCTTTTTCTGTCTATTTTGGTGCCTGCTGTCCCAGATACCGCCGCTGTCTGAGTTTTTTTTTTTTCTTCCCCATGTGACTGCGTTCTCCTTGCAGATCAGAGAGAGTGAGGATGAGTGGGGTGTGCCTCACGCCTTCACGTTGGTTGGACAGCAGCAGTCGGTGGTGGTGGCAGCAAGGTAAGAACAGACGCCATGCAGCGAGACCTCACAACCCTCAGCAGATCCACTGTGCATTTAATTCCTCTGTGGTGTGAAAAATACACGATGTACAATCTCTGCAGGTGAATTATCAGACTGACATTTTTGCTTATTCTGTTTCATGGATGATCAGGCAAGATATCAGACAGTTTCTAATCACCAGGGGCCTCATTATCTCTGACAAGGATTTTTTTTTTTTTTTTTTGCTTCAGTTTGTTAATTTTCCTTCAGATTACATATTTTAATGCTCAATTCCGATAAATTCGAACACTTATGTTTGTGGCATTGTATCTGACATGGGTATGACCACAAGTGGCCATGAACAACACTAAAAGAAATATTATTTATAGAGCAGACGCAGACAAAGGGATCTCAATATTTTGCAAGCACAGATGTTTAGGATTGTTTGGCGTGGAAGTCGATTAAAAATTATTGATAGCATTTAATGAAATTTGGTGGAGAGGTCGGCCTTGCATACAAGAACAGTCTATTCAATAGGGCTGGGATGATACACTTGTCTCCCGATACAATACATATCGCCACGATACTTCCGATAACCGTCACAAAAGTGCTGTGATACGTATCACGATTCTTAAGGAGTCGATTCTCCAAGTATTGCAATTTGATGTACGATATGTTGTGACTTTTGTTTGCTTTTTGTAACACAGTTCCATTGGAAAAAGTTGAATAATACACTTACAGAGACCGTATATCATATGAGGTTTTTTTTCCCAGGAGCTTCATACTGCATATATAGTAACTGAATAAATAAAATGCTTTTTGAAGTAAAGTACTGCCTTTCACAACCCCTGGCTTGGGCGATGTCCACTTAATTGACATATATTGATGTTTGCCATGGTGCATCGGTGAGGTGAACTCTTCTTGATATCTCAGATTAAGTTTTTATGTGCTCGGTATGAAAATTGGGCGCCAAGTTGCATGCTGCCGCTGAATTTGCACTGGGCCAATGTGTTATTTGTACTTTGTTGAGTCAGCACCCCCACAGGCACTTCAGCACAATTCAGGACAGACAAACAGAACTATTGAGTTTTTTTATTACTTCTTCTGAGGAAGTAATGTTTTTAACCCAGATCTTCAGTTTGTAAGGAGGAAATCTCAAAAACACGTGATCAGATTTTAGTGAAATTTATTGGGCACGTACTGTAGGCCTTGGACAAAAAAGAATTGATTAGATTTTGAGGTCCATGTGGATTCAGGACCATTTAAATTAATATTTCTCTGATGTCTCCAATTAATTTTCATGCTATTTGCTGTTAGGTGAAACAGCACCCTCACCTTAATTGTTTAAGCACGCTTTATTACCATAGCAGATGGTCACCCCACTGAGTCTGGTCTGCTTGAGGTTTCTTTCTGTAAAATCAGAAAATGCTGAGGGTGTTTTTCCTTACCAGTGTCGCCAGTGTGCTTGCTCATGGGGTGGGTAAGGTCTCGACCTTACTTGCGTATAGCGACTTTAGGTAGTTTATGTTATGATTTGGCGCTATATAAAAATAAATAAATGGAATTATTAAATCAATTTAATTGAATTTCAGACAACTAGTCTCGATCATCCGACCCTAACTCCACCCACTAAAAGAGGGTCTACATCCAAGCAACTTAATCGACTGTGAGGAGACGATGACTGGACATTGAACCTGAACATGAACATCGGGCACCGATTGGCTGAGAAGCTCTTATGTTATCAGCGCGACGTAGTTGTCACACAAACATGGCAATGCTGGACAAGAAAATTATTCTGGCTGTTGAAAAAAACAAGATTTTATCACCAAGTACCATCTTATTTAAAGGCAAAACAACTCGAATGTTTGCAGCTTTTGTTGAGGCTTTTGCAAAAACTGCATCACCATTTCCATTACATCATAGCGCCCCCGATGGTCAAACTCAAAAGACATGAATGTCAGTAGTCTGTCCTATCCAATTCCTGTGGAGGATGTCTCACAAACTGGAGCAGACAGCCAGAGGGCTGTTTGGTCGCCTTTTGGAGGCCTGAGCTCTCTAGTGCCCGGCTCTAACTGTTGATGGTTCACATTATAATCAAAGAACAATTACACCCCCTGAAACCGTGGAAGGCTTTTATTAAATGCTGGCATTAGCTTAAGTACGCCTGACAATGATAATAGTATAATGCACATGCTAACCTCTAAATCAAGGGTGAAAAAAATAAACAAAAATAACACGAAAGCTGTTTTCAGGCAGCCCACATTGCTAGAGATCAAATATGTATCAGATCTAGGAACACATAAGAAAGTGAGCCAAAGAAGTGGCTCTGATATGGAAAAATCTGAATTTGTTTGTTTTTTTGATAACACCTACAACAAACAGTCTGTCTCTCCTATGGGAGAAAGAATTTGATGTGTCTTTGGCCACAATGCTGTAGGTATGGAAGGATATGAATAGAATTTGTAGGTTTGATCAAACAATTGTTTTACGTTCTTTAACATTGCAAGATGGGACATTAAAGGCCTCGGCAGAGTTGTGCACGCCGAGCGCCCTTAGTCTATAAAGCTCGGGGAAAAGTCTACCTGTGCACAAATGGTAAAAATATTACCTTTGATAAAAGTGTGCATTCAGTTGCTCTTTTATGAATCGCAATTACCTTACTGTGTGCAGTGCAATGAGCTTCAAATCTCACTCGTGTCATATGTACATTTTTATCAGGCGCCGTGGTGTGCATATATGATGTGTATAGTATATATACTCAACAAAAATATAAACGCAACACTTTTGTTTTCGCTCCCATTTTTCATGAGTTCAAGTAAAAAAAAAATCTAAGACATCTTCTATGCACACAAAAGGTTTATTTTCCTCGAGTTTTGTTCACAAATTTGTTAAAATGAGCTTTGTTATAGCGGGCCTTTTTTGTTACCAGTCCAAGGCACATCTGTGTAATAATCATGCTGTTTAATTAGCATCTTGATATGCCACACCAGGCAGGTGGAAGGATTATCTTGGCTAAGATGAAGTGCTCACTAACACAACAGAAATGTCTTTTTTTGTGCATCGAAGAAATCTTAGATCTTTTACTTTAATGCATGAAAAATGGGAATGAAAAGAAAAGTGTTGCATTTATATTTTTGTTGAGTGCATAATTTCGATATAATTTGTGTGTTTGTCCATAAAGTTCTCTGGCAGAGATGGAGAAGTGGATGGAGGACATAAAGATGGCAGTAGAGATGTCAAAAACCAGCAACGGTCCGACGTCAGACCTCCAGAGCAGCATTTTGACTGACAGTAAGTCGGCACATTTTTCATAATTATGACAAAGATGGTTTCTGTGGCTGGTGGTTGTGATCCATTTGTCATTTTAATTCTGAAATGTGTGTAACGTTGGTAATGTGTCTGTGATTGCTGTGAGACAGGTGCCGTTAATAACCGCTTCCCAAACCGATCGGCTCCTCTGCTTGTTTGACGATGACGTTGCTGTGTGGATGATCTGACGTTGTCTGTGTTTTAGCGCCCTTCTTCCTCACCGTCCTGCTCATTTGTCTAGCAGTAACAACCTCCTGAATTTCCCAGAATGCCCCGAGGACTCCTCGGCAGAGGCGGAGTCCGAGGACGACATGACGGCGTCGCACACCTCCCTGGAGAGGCCCGCCCCTCACCGTGGTAACACCATGGTTCACGTGTGCTGGCACAGGAACACCAGCGTGTCCATGGTGGACTTTAGCGTAGCCGTGGAGGTACCAGCCACTCCTGAGCCGCAGACCCGCTCCTCCCCTCCTGCCTCGTCCTTTTCTCTGTTCCTCACGTTGTGCTTAATTCAGTCTGACAGTCTGTCAGTGGGAAGAGTATTCTCCGCTTATTTCTGTCTTACCACATTTAAATTCTGGTGGGGACAAATGTTCATTATTCAAAATAATCTGCTTATTTTACATAATAAAAAAGAATTGGATGAAAACAATCTACAGTAAGAATCTTTGCATTTCCAAAACAAGCGGTCTATACTTTCACTATTCCATGTTGAGTTTTTTTAAACAAATTTTAAGGGATTCATGTTAATTCAGCAGCCCTTTTGAATTTATGCTCAATTGTAGCTTGCACTTTTTATAATCTGGAAATTTTCTGAGCTGTGCTAGATGACTTTGTTTCCTATAAATGATGGCGATCTGTACCTTCTTGATGCACGGATCACAAATTCGGGCTGTATAAGGAGGAGATAAATTGCACAAAATACTACAAATGTTGTCAAAGTCCAAGAGATTTTTTTGGTTTTTTTTTTTTCTTTTGTTATTGTCAATAGAAATCCAAATTCAAAATTTTGTACGCCTTATATACAGCTTTTAAAGAAACAATTTTATTGCCAAAAATAACATCAGTATTGAAGTAATGCATTGTTTAAAACAAGCACCCACAAAAAACTTCCAGCTAAGTGGGATAGTTATTGGGCTACCAATATGTAGATCTGGGTTCAATTCCCAGTCATGCTACCCATCTGTGTCCTTGGACAAGGCACTTAATCGTCTGATGTGCGTGATATGACCCTTTTATTTATTTTTTAAAAAATTGCACAGTAGAAATCATGGTAGAAATTCAATAAGTTAAAACTCATATTGGAAACTCCAGTTGTAATCAGACACAGTCCAGAATTTTATTCTCCACTGGTGCCAACGGATCATAATTTCTACCTGTAAAAAAGTGAGTTTCAGTAGTTTTAAATCTTTATTGTTTAAAAAAAGATCTGATTTCTTTCGGCACTGTTTGCATCCTCCGTGAGGATACTGTTCCCACCTTTCCCTCCTTTGCGAAACACATTCCAGCTTGGCATTCTTATCTAAACCCTAAACTTTGGCTTCCTGTGTGGTTCTCTCTTTTCTTCTTCCCTGACACTTGGAATCTCTCAGCCTCTATAAATAGAGAGAGAGAGCAGTACGTAGATGTTCTAAACAGCCTCATGTCACACTGCAAGAATGGATCCAGATTTGGGATGTAGCCTCCCTACAACCCGGCTGCACCCTGATCTAGTTCTGCTCTTCCTCTGTTGTGGTAACGATGTCCTCTTCACAGCGTGGACACGCCGTGGTCCTTTTTTTCCCTGCTGCTGCATGCCTGTGTCTCACCTACTCAGTCTCTTTGTTTCTGTCCTCCCCTCCCTCTTTCCCTCCTTGTCTGTTTTTTTTCTCTGTCTCTCTCTCCTCCTCATGCGTCTGTGCGTTCCTCCGCGATAGAGGAGCCTAGTCCTGTCAATGAGAATATGGTCCCCCTGGCAGGGTCCCCCAGCGGCCAGGGACCAGTGCCTCTGTCTCTTATCTGCTGGTACCGTGTTCAGAGCCTCTCCTTTAGTGAGTCCTGCAGGAGTCTAGAGGTAAAGGAGCCAGGCAGCCAGGAGAGGCCCCGTGTTACAAAGAAGCCAGAATGGCACTCGTTAGAGCAAATACCTCCGCCAAGGATCACACCACTCATGACCCACACATTTCTGCTGAATAGATCAGTTTAATGTGATGTCATTTCCTCAGCAATACTGGCTTCCAGCTCCAAACTACTCATGTAGGCAATAATTCTGCCTAATTTTATGAGAGACATTGGCTCAACAGACTAAGTGACATAAGCCTATACAACACTGGTAAAACCAGACCTTAGCTGAACATTCTAGGCAGAGTAACAAGACTTCTATATGACGACACTGTGACCTTATTACAACGTAGAAGACGATTAATCACGATTTAGCCAAGAACCGCCATCAAGACTCTATCGTAGTAAAGTCCTGCATAGTCTTGCTACATTTGTGATAAAAATGTAACCCTGACTTGACACGAATATCCAAGAATGTCCTGGATCACCTTTAAGATGGTGCTAAGGCAAAGCAGGTTGCCAGCACCAGGGTTTGTCAAAGGACTATGACAATTTTGAACTGTTGAAAACTGTCGTGGTGCCATCTTGTACCATCAGGACTTATCAAGAGTGTCCACGACTCGCCACGACTATCCCCAGGACCTGGCATGTTAAGATGGTCGTGGTGGTGTCGTGATCAAAAATTGTGTATGTGAGAATGGGGCTTTAGTGTTGATGGATCCATTGTTGGCTCTGTATAAAACGTTACGAAGCGATTGGCTTTCAGTAAATTTTTGTTGTGTTCCAAATAGTTGCTCTAATCCTAAAAAGTGCTTACCGGTTGCTGCCACACGTATTGCTACCATGTCAATTGCTTGTTTGGAAACGTAAGCACTGGTTGCTAAGGGAGGTCACATGACATTGGATTAAACTGGTCTATTGCGACAAAAACGAAGCATGCTTATACATGATGTGCGTTTTTTGCATCGCAGAGAGTGTGTTCATCCTACTGTCAGCACATGAAAAGTAGTACAGATGTAACAACACGCGTCATCAAAAAGCAACCTAAAGCCCCATTCTTACTAACACGAATGTGCGTCCCTGAAGGTCACGTCTATAATCTTGACACAATCAGTGTGTGAAGATCACAGCTGCCCACGATTGTGGTATAGCTTGTGCTTTGATGATGTAACGAGCCAGACTTGTAGTGTGTGACGTGTGCAAAAACAGCTGTAGCACACCCGTAGTGTAACTTTAGCACAACCCATCACTTATCATGATTGAGCACCCTAATGGTTTTTTAAATTTCAGGCCACACCCACCTTTTTAATGAGTTTCATACAAATATGTTCTATTAAAGCTGAGATGAACCGTACTTGGCTGGGAGACCGCTTAGGAACACCAGGGGCTGTGTGTGTTTCTCCATGTAACACTGGAGTTGCGTCAGGAAGGGCATCCGGCGTAAAACTTGTGCCAAATCCAGAATGCAGACCACCACTTGATCTGCCGTGGCGACCCCGTGCACCCGGGAGCAGCCGAAAGACAAAACAAAGCTGAGATGAAGCGTCTGTTTTGCGGAAGCTTAGCCCGGGAGCTAAACTTACCTCCTGTATGCGCGTGAGAAATAAAGTACCACGTGGGAATACATGGACCTTAATCTAATTTTAAGAAGGAGAAAAAAAAAACAACAACAAGGCCACATGATTGGATAAAACATGAGGTATGCCTTCAGTTTAAAAACAAACACCAAAGAATTGAACTCTCATTGTCCAAGTCAAAGTGCTAACCACTACACTACACAATCACTTGGTTAGAGGAAGAGATCATAGAGTGACCTAGAAGGCAGACAGTTACCCACAACGTTTTCAGCAAACTGAAAAAAGATTGTTCGAATACTATCCAAGCTCCACTTTTTTTTCTTTTTTTTTACCCAGATCAGCCTCAAAATTTAATGGAGTTCATATTGATGTTGTTTTGTCAAACATCAGTTCTTTAATTTTTTAATCATCCTGTGAAAACACTTTGTTGTGGGCAAAAGCACAACATCCTTGGTGGAGGTATTAGGAGTTGTACGTCCGGTGCTAGAAAACATTGCTTTTGTATAAAACTTGTGAAACAGCTTCAGCTGTCGAGTTGATTTTCTTTTTAAACTGTTAGAACATAAATGATTATTAGAAGGCATGCCTGCTCAGCAACATTAGACTCAAAGTGCTTAGTAAGAGTAGAAATTTCATGTTAATACCGCCTGTCTATTAAAAATCAGCGCATGCTACCACAGTCGAAGTGTAACGATGCAGTCGGTGCACAGTTTGATTTGAAATGTGACATTTTCGGCACAATCTCAATGAAAACAAACTGATGTCACAAATTTATTTTATTCATCCTGATGCAAAACCTGGCTTCAAAACACATTTTTGTATATTACTGTTCTGTCGTCCCAAAATGCTGATCACTACCAGCAGAGCTTTGATGTTCCAGTCCAGAACTCTGCTCCAGACAGTCCCATAATCCCCTGCTGTACCAGACCACAAACTTCTGAAGAATCGCCTCCTCCTGTAGTTTAGTCTTCCTCTGTACTATTTTTGGGTTGAACCCTTGAAGCTACGATCGGCTGTAGGCGTTGGAAATCCTTGAAGTTCTGCTTGCCGTTTGAATTCTGTACTTTTATATGAATGGACAATCAAGATGTGCTTTTAGCGTCAACTTTCAACTTTAACAAAAATATCACATTAACCATTAAGGAATTACTTTTAATCCAGCCCCTTTATTTTCAAAGGCCATTAGGTGTAACGATGGATAATTGGACAAACTAAATGTAAGGATTTTTTTTGAAAACAAATCATCACTTTTAAAGCCAGTTTTCTTTAGACGAGTCAGGTAATGGATACATGAAAATTTCCAAGTCTCTGAATATGTCTTAGACTTCATTTACATCAATCATTTTCACACAAGGAAACATCAAATTCAGGCTCCAGTCTCCCATGTACCTTCCGACAAACGAGCTGAAATTTCATGTCTTCTTTTGAAGAAAATCCTCCTGTGTTCCACTCCACCATGAAACTGTATAACTGCTGCTGCGACAGACAAAAGTTGCAGGATGCACTCCTTCAGAGTTGTCGTGGGTGTCTTGGTGGCTTCCCTCACTAGTCTCCTTCTTGCACGGTCACTCAGTTTTTGAGAACGGCCTCCTCCAGACAGATTTACCATACGGTACCATACTGTTTGCATTTCTTAATGACTGATGAAAATGAAGTCCAAGGCATGTTCAGTGACTTGGAAATGTTCATGTTTCCATCCTCTGACTTGCACTTGCTGAAAGAAAACTGGCTGTAAAAGTGATGATTTGTACGAAAAATAATGCTGGTATTTAGTTTGTCCAGTTACTTTTGGCCTTTGAAACTGGTGGGACTGTGTTGGCTGTA
>OMMV01054167.1:3940-16494 GCA_900302635.1 Chatrabus melanurus
AGAACATTCCAGGGGCACTGTTTTTCCTTGTCCCGTCACTAGGCGGGTTTCCATTACCCTCTAAATTGCGCAATTTGAAGAAGCGAATAGAAAATATGCTTAATGGAAATGCGTATATTTTGAAAAAAAACCCTCAAATATCGCAGAAAAGTTTTTACGCTCGCATGAGGTGATATTTTTTTTTCTTTTCTTTTTTTCCCTTTTTTCAGGTGATTCGAAAAAGCCATATTTTGCAAAAGTGGAATGGAAACACTTTTTCTGCTGTTACAGATCACATGATGTACACAAAGAGTCACATGACATTCAAAAATACATGACGTGGTACGTGTGGACAGAGGACGAGACGGAGAGCTTGTTAAACATTATAAGAGATAACATTAGGGCAGTATTGAATTTGATAAAAACAATGAAATGGCAACATTTAGCGGGAGTTACCTTTCTGTCGCCATGACTATTGGAATTACAGTTCTTGCAAGAGTCTCGCTTGAATGACAGTTATCGCAAATGGACAAAATCCAGCAGTTGCATTCCATCACTCAATGGAAACGCTGTCATTTCCCTACTGTATTTTGTCAACATTCTGAAAATATCGCTTAACTTTTGTGCAAATCTGTAATGGAAACCCAGCTACTGTCATATCAAACTTTTTCTGTCACCGAGAGCTGTTTGATTTTCACATCAAATTGATCTCTCAGATCTGAAATATGCTCATATTTTCTTGTATACTTTGCCTAGTGGATTACATGCACAGTGAGACGGGGGTCACACCGCTGATGGTGGCAGCAGGTCGAGGTTTCGTCGAAGAGATGAAGCAGCTACTTATTATGGGGGCCGACGTCAACACCGTATCATCAAGTGGATGGTAGGCATCTGTCAGGTTATAGTACCAAGTATTTAATAGGCCATTATGTTCCATGAAGAAACACTTTAAACAATGATTTGAAGTTGATGGCAAAGTCAAAAAATTGTCATATATTCCAAGGACCTGCCGAAGAAAATTCGTCTCATCGTTCTTTATAAAGGCTTAGATCCATGGATTATTCTGTGTGCCGTTATTACTGCCTATTGTAGAGATCAGCTTTGAGGTCTATAACTTGCATTCATCTAAAGAATTCATTCCAAAGAATCAAGTTTTTTTTCCAACATTATGCTGCTTTGTGACTGAGGCGCCATTCGCTTAACTTGTCCCATTATTGCTCATTTTCATTGACTATTATTTGAAATGTTTAAGTTTCATCACTGCTCAGGTTCTTTCAAGCATGTTTAGTTTGATTCTGCTCGTTCAGCAGCAGAAAGCTTGATTACACAGTTTGTGTTTCAGGACTGCTTTAGAGTTTGCCATGCACTTCCAGCAGGCCGACGCTGTGGATCTGCTGAAGTCCTCCATGTGAGTGCGCTGTTCTCCCTCGTGCAAAAAGAATGACAATTTAATATGGTCAAGTTCAGACACAACTCATCTCCCATTCATGTAACCTTTGAGGTTCTGAGAGTGTATTTGTACATTTCAACTTGCGGCAGTATTTAAGGTACGACAACCACAGTGGACAATGGAATGAAGGAATGAAAAACTTTGTTACAAGTTAACAGATAAAATCTGGACTCAAGTCTCCATGTGTGTTCTGGTAAAATGTAGCTGACATTTAACATCATCTTTTTAACAAAATCCTTCTTTGTTCCACTCACTAGTCTTCATTTTGTTTTGTCACTCAGTTTTTGAGAACCGTCCAGACAGATTTACCATAGAGTACAATGCTGTTTGTATTTCTTAATGATTCTTAATGTATTTCTCATTCAGTAACTTGGAAATGTTCATGTCTCCTTCCCCTGACATGTCTAAAGAAAACGGGCAGTAAAAATGATTTGCATGAAAAATAATCCTGATAATTGGTTAGTCCAACTACTTATGGGCTCTGAAAGAGCAGGTAGCTCTGTGGAATAAGGCATTAGACTATCAGTATGTAGACCAGAGTTTGATTGCCTGTTGTGCTACCTGTCTGTGTCCTCGGACAAGACACTTCATCTGCATTGTCCCAGTCCACCCAACTGTAAACTGGTACTGGCCTTGAGCTCGGGAAGTAACCTGCATCGGACTGGTGGTCCGTCCTTGTGGAGTCGTAGACCCTCATCTGCTTCACGCTGTGGAATCCAGGGATAAGCACCGGGACCAACAGGCCTCAGGGCGTATATGGGACTTACTTCTTTCTTCTTCTGAAAATGAAGGCACTATGTATACAAATGGCTGTAATTCCCAAATGGTGAAGGCGATATTTTTATTAAACCCCTTGAATTAAACAAGACACTCCCAGCTCCTCCCAGCTGTAAAATGGGTACCTGGACTGGGAAGTGACCTGTGTTAGACTGGCGCCCCGTCTAGGGGGAGTCATGGACTCTCGTCCACTTCACGCCACGGAAACCAGACATGAGCACCGGCCTGATGGTCCTCAGAGCCTAGTATAAGGACTTACTTTTTTTTTTCCCTTGAATTAAAGCTAACAATCTACACTAGAAGCACATTTCAACTCCATTGTGGTGGTGTACAGAGGCAAAAAAAACCTGTCCTGACCTATACTGTACCCAGTCATCAGAATGTCAATGGGAGAAAAAAATTGATCTGTATTTGTTTGGTTGTAGACATGGAGGCTTGGAGAATCAGAACTAGAAATACTAATTATACTTCTTATTTAACTATTACCTCCTGCCAGTCAAGACTACAGACTCTGTTGCAAATAAGTGCAGAGGGGCTATGAAGTGGAACTAAAACTAGATATCACTAATTGGTAAATTTGATTAGGTCTTTGCTAAATTGAAAATCACAAAAAAACATTAGGGGCCCCATAAAACACCCGGTGCAAAGCCCAGCGCAAGTGTCATTGCTAATTTACACCTGACCCAGTTGTAATTTTCATGCGCAGTGTCCGTGTCCTCTAACAATACCACGTGCGCTCACATGGTCGTGTTGGTCTTAAAATGAGGTGTGGTCAAGCGCTGAGCTGGTGCGTTCATATCGTCTATCACCAGAAACTGTTTGCACTCAGATCTCGATCGCTCTCTCTCGATCTCTCTCTCATGTTCTGTGGTGTCTTTGAACATTGGAAACTATTTATCAGGCTAAAATGAAGATGGAAAAATGACGACAAACAGTCTGTATGAACCTGTGATGTGTAATCAGCCAACTGCCCGTTAAATGAATTTGTGAAAAAAACTAAACCGGCTTGAACCTGAATGAAGTGCTCCTCTTTTTGACCAGGGCATTAGGAGAACAGCACATACTGGCTGAGTCGGCACTGGAGAACTGTGGAACTGTAGAGCTGAGTGCTGAAGAGCAGGACCTGCTGGATTCATACCATCACAGCTTCGATGATGACAGGGTGGATCTCGACCTCGTCCTGGATTTGCTGCACAATATTTGCTCAACTTCCAGTGATGGTGAGGCTCAGGGACTGTCTAATTGACAGCCTAAATAAATGCAAAATACAAAGTATTCATTGACTGAAGTAATAATTAATATACCTTTAGGTCCATATGTATTTAGACAGGCTTTTATTCTTGGCTTTCTATTGTAGCTTGTTGGAGTTGAAAGTAAATGAGTATTTGTTGTTATGGAAACTGTCAGCTTTATTTTGAGGGTAATTACATCCAGAATGGTGCAGGAATTAATGCTTATTGTGTATTTTAAGGGACAACCAGGTTTGTGTGTGTCTGTGTTTTTCTCCCTTATTTCATTAACAGGTCAGAAATGCTCTAGAACTGATATCGTGTTAAATCAGTCATTAAGAAATGCAAAGAGTATTGCACAGTGTGGCAAATCTGGACCAGGCCTTCCTTTCTATTTCCTTCACCCTACATCTCCAGGTCCAATGTCTAACTTGTCCGAGGTCTTAGATTTTAGAATCTTGTTACACAAAGATTTTGTGTAACAAGTTTCACCTTGATGTACGAAGTCTTTGTCAAGATATCGCGTATACAAGTTTTCAGAGACGTGGTCCCCTGGTGGCCACAGTTTGAATTGAAACACGCCCAACGTTGAACTTGTCTGAGGTCTTAGTGAGGAGACCTTGTATTTCATCACCAATGATTTACTGCCACCTATATAGTACAGGCAAGCAGCTAGTATGACAGAGTGGGAGGTATCATTTTGTGAACTCGATCACAAATGTCTGGTTATTATTGGAACGTGAGTTTCTTTCTGGTGATCTTCAGGTGCCGTTCTGATTTTTCTTCCTGGATATGAAGAAATAGTGACACTCAGAGACCGCATCCTCTCTGATGATCAGAGATTCTCCGTTCTCGCTGAAAGGTAAAAACGGATGTCTTTCATAAGATTTGAACAACAGCAACCTGCTTTTATTCAGTGATCACACCAGACCTGCCAACTACTATGCATTTGATGCTTCCACTAAGCTGTTACACACAAGAGACCAAAAATGATGCACAACCTTTCAAATTGGAGAACTAACGGGACTAAGCGGAGTTGCTGCTGCTTTCATTTTAACAGATGTTCTGCCTGTTCCTGAAGTAGTCCTTTCAGAAAAATGAAAGGTTTAATTCAGTCCCTGTATAGAGGTTTATCCTCCTCGATCACAGCACAGGAGGGCTTCCTTCTCCCGCTGCTTTCCTCACGAGCAGCTGTAAAGACAGTGGTAACACAACTTAGGCCCAATTCCAATCTGACCCCAACACACTTCCCCTACACACACTCACTCCGTTTGCACGTTCGAACTCAGGGTTGGCCACATTGAGTGTCACTCCAAACCAATTAGCCTGAAGGCGGAGTGGGTTATAACGCCCTCCACCCACCAAGTCTGCATTGATGCGGGCTTACAAACCACACTGCACTCATGCGCAGCACCTCTTTGTGTGGGATGGCAGAAATGCCGCATTTCTATCAATTTAGTTTGGTGTGGTAATTGCCAAAGGATCAGTAAGTTGTTCTATTTGATAGACTATTTTCATAGGCACGTGATGGAATAACATGTATTTCTGAACAAACATGCCACGGTCAGGTTTGGGAGCATGTGCTGGTACCACATGTTGCCGTGTCCACCACACTACAGAGGTGCCCTGGGTCCTAGATGGTACACAACCGGTAAGTTCCACCTCCTGAAAGTAGCCACGTATATTGCTGCAGCCAGGTGAAACGTGAGCGTCTCGTTGACCTTTTCTAGTTGCTGAGGTCCTCAACACTGAGGTGTCTGCATGCTGGATCATACCAGACAAAAAAACGTGCCACGTGGCCAAAATGTCGTAGCTGATATTCCCACACAATTCAAGTGGTACACCTCATCTGTGTGTCCCTGTGTAACCATTTGTTTGACACAAAGTCATTCCAGCGGTACCCAAGGTTCCTCTGAAGGGACCTGGTACCAAAAAACATCCAGTCGTCACCTTAGGTTACTGGTTAGCATCCAAGTCGCACAACCATACATTAAGACAAGAAGCACCAGAACCCTAAAGAGTTGGAGCTTTGTTCTCCTGCAAAGGTACCTGCATCGGCATATGCCTCTGTCCAGGGATGTTATGACTCCATAAGGTCTTCCCAGGTGTCAAAGTCTGAAGACCCAGAGACATGAATGTTACAGCTGAGGTGTCCAGTGACTTATTGGGAATCCTACAGTTTCTCAGGATATCCCAAACACTTTGCAAAAATCAACACAGGCTGCAAAGAAGCAGTGCCAATATTTGTGTTGGATTTCAAGTCCTTGCAGAGCTGTTATGCGGTGGACTGTTGGCTTCTTGGCGTGACGCCAGACTACTTTGTACACTGTGAAAATGGTATTTATATATTGATCTGAAGAAATAAAAATAGAATTGATTTTTCTATTGATTGTCTGTGTTGCGTAGTTTCAGGGACTGTAAAAAATAAAGACCTAATCAGACTAAGAATGGCAAATGGAAAAACGCTCATTTTTATATTTATTCAATTAATGTTTTTTGTGTTCTCGTTGTTGCTCCGTCAGCTAAATCTTTGTCAATACTGGATGAGATGATCTTTTAGAAAAAATGTGTATTTGACTACAATATTATGACAGATGTTCGTGAGCACAGTCTTTGACTCCTGCTATTCTCTTGCTATAATGATAATTTAGGCCTGAAATGGCTCGTTTTAGACTTCTGTGACATATGCAAGACCAGTGCCCCCTCAAATTCTTCAATTTTGCCTCAGAATATTAAAAGATCACCCAATGGCCCAGAATTACCACCATATTCCAAAGGCACAATACTTTTGCTCATTAAGCTTTGATAACTAGGGAAATTGAATTACAAGACCATACATTTACCATATCACAATTGCAGTATTTCCAACAATAATCGCAGTATGACTTTTTCATCAAATTGTCTAGCTATTACCTTTGTCTGTTGATACATTTTTATTTCTCACGTTTTTATATATTTTTAAATGTTTTTCAGATGAATTATATTTAAATTTCAAGGAAATGCAAAAGATAAGTTTTAAGTTCAATAAATGCATGTTTCCAAAGTCAATCAGCAATCATGTTTGTGATCTCCATCTGAATAATTGATTTTTGTCACAATTGAGTAGCCTTAATTTGATGTAACATTTGTTAGTGTTACTATCTACTAGATCAGACGCAGTTTTATCATGATAAATGTACAACACCAAATCAGAAAAAGTTGGGATGTATGGAAAATGCCAAAATAACCCACCAAAAACAAAACGCACGCGCACACACACACACACACCGCAGACCGTATGAACCCAAAATGTTTCCTGTTTCATGTGGTTGACTTCATTTCATTTGTTAATATACATCCATTACTGCATTTCAGGCCTGCAACACCCAATGTTGTGAGGTCTGTCACAGGTCCTAGACACTTAATAATTTATGAAAATTGTACAGTTACAAAACAACGCTACATTAGCACAATTGAATTACTCATAGACTGTGTTGTTATCAGGTGCCAGGTGTTCACCTTACACTCAGACATGCAGACCCTGGACCAGAAGAGAGCCATGAAGAACTCACCGCCTGGCATCAGGAAAATAGTGAGCCTTTAATGTCACTGACGACATTTACTTATTCCATGTGTCTTTTCACTACCAACCCACTCTGTTAGTTAAGACTTTGAGGAATTTTCAGTTTACATAATAGGAATAAAGACCATTGGTTGATCGTCATTATTATTATTATTATTATCATTATTAGTATTTTATGACAAGTCTTGTATCTTTTGGCCAGATAAGATGGCTTCAAGTTACTCACCTCTATGACAAAAACATTTTGTTCGGACATTCAGATACATGATATTAGAAGAAATGCTTGATTCTTACAATATATTTCAACCATATGGAAACTATCTTTATTCAGTTATAAGTACAACCAGAACTATTTTCCTTCATATTTTCTTTTTCTGTTGAAGTCTCTGAGACCAGTGAAAGAAACGTTATTTTAAGCAAACAATATTTGTCACTGTAGTGCAATTTGTATATCAGAAAAGAGATCTGCTTTTCTTATTAATACCAGAAATCATGCAGGGAGCTGATACTTTTTATTTTATAGTGATGTTGGGAAACAAAGTTTGTTCCGTTAGAGTTGAATATTGCAGATTGGATTGAAATTCACTGTCAAAACAGATTGTAAAAGGTCAATTTTCCTTTCAGATTCTTTCGACGAACATTGCTGAGACAAGCATCACCATCAATGATGTGGTCTTCGTCATTGATTCAGGAAAGGTCAAAGAGGTATAGTCCGAAAGATACGTATGGAATGAAAGTCAAAACTGGGGGTGTAACAATAGTCCAAAATTCTAGGTTCATGATTCAGCACATCCAGAATTATAAGGACATTTGAATGAAAAAGCACCTGAGTCTAAAGCTCATTCATTGCATTTTATACATGAAATTCAAACCACATTTCTCACATAATTTCCCCTTTACTGTAGGTTGTATTGCAATAATATAATAATCAGTATAAATGGCATAATATTGTGAATTTCTTTAATTTTGTTTTTAGCAGTTTTAATGACATCAGGTCTGGGAGCATGTGCTGCTGCTGCACGTCACTGCATCCACTAAACTTCAAAACCACCCTGGGTCCTGATTGGCAGCTACCCAATCAGGGACTGGCCCATCCCCAGCTCCTGAAACTAGCCATCTATCTGCTGTAGCCAGGCGATACATGGGCGTCTCCATGGCTTTTTATAGTTTTTGGGAGTCTCAGTATTGAGGTACCTGCGTCGTGACCACGGACATACCGCATGGCAATTGTGCGATTCCTTACATTTAGTCATAATGCAAGTGCTGTATTTGACCGTTTAAGCACACAGACCCTAATTGGCATGCTTGGGGTCTTTGTGGGGCCTCTGGGGAGGGTGCCTGGTGCCATTTCCAGCATCCGGGACCATTTCTGGATCAAAACACCCCACCTGGATTGCCCGGATTCGTGCCATTCACAGCAATAGTTGGCATCAAAACATAATCTTAACGGGCAGAAACCTGCCTTTTGCTGTGTTTTACATCAAATGTACCGCTTGCTATTTCCTCAGCATTTCATTGTGTGCATGAAGCCTTGCTTCATTTTTTGTGTCAAAACGAGTCCTGCACGCAAATTCCAGAAAATGTGTCATTGTAAAATGCATGACAATAGTTCGTCTGGTTTGGGTGTCCAAATGTCTTTGTAAACGTGGAATCCCCAAATAATGGAATGAAATTCAAATGTACTGTTTGCTATTTCTGTCACAGGTTTCATTGCATGCATGAAGCATTGCTTCATGAAGCAAAGCTTCATGTGTCAAAGCGAGACCCGCACGCAATGATTTCTAAGTACCCTATGCTCAATAAAAACTATTTAGCGCCCAGGTTGCTTAAACAGTCAAATACGGTACTACGCCTCATCGGAGTCCCCGTATTGTAACCGTATGTCTCGTCATTGGTCATGGGCGTGTTGTGCGCCTTACACACAATCAACCAATTAGATTGTCATCTGTCATTCCCTTTAACAACCAGGATGCGCTGAAACCTGGTGCATTGCTATTCAGAGGATGAACAGAAGAGAGGAATTTTCTGGCGAGGAAACAATTTGCACACACAAGGTGCACACAGAATCAGCAGGCATAAGAGACATGGCGCTGGAAGTGTAGTGACATTTGGATTAACACCTGTAACATCCACTGCTGTGTTTGAAGATTGTTCACTGAACAAGGTGCGGTTGTTTCAGCTGGCCTTTGGTAGTGACCTTGCACACAATTTCCTGAACGAATGGAATTACAAGTCCACACCGAGAACAAATTATAACAAAGTTGAAGTGTTGGAAGCAGGAAAAACGGGGACACATAAAGATTTGAGTGACTTTGACGAGGGCAAAATTGTGATGCCTCGATGACTGGGCCAGAGCTTCTCCAAAACTGCAGCTCTTGTGGGATGTTCCCGGTCTGTAGTGGTCAGTACCTACCAAAAGTGGTCCAAGGAAGGAAAACTGGTGAACGGGTGACTGGGTCGTGTGGGATGTGCTTGACAAACAAGTGTGATCCATGGAAGCCCCATCTCGCAATGTACAGGAATTAAAGGATCTGCTACTAATGTCTTGGTGGCACAGCACACCTTCAGAGGTCTACTGGAGTCCATGCCTCGACGGGTCAGGGCTGTTTTGTTGGCAAAAGGGGGACCTACTCTATATTAGGCAGGCGGTCACAATGTTATGGCTGATCGGTGTAAATTGCAAAAAAAAATAATTTTTGACCTCATGATGCAAACCACAATGGGCCTCATTCACAAACCGTTCTTACGAACAAATTTGTTCTCAAACCCCACGTACGCACTTTTTTACGAAGATTCTAACATTCACCAATGTTTTCCTATCTGGAATTTCTTAGCTACGAATAAAATCTACGCACACTCAAGACCAGTCGTACGCACATTTGAGTGATGATGGTTTGTTCAAAATAATTGGTTATGGCAGGTTTGTTCATTCTACAGTTGATAAAATGATAGTATTTTAATGTAAAGCATTGGTGGCCTGTTAAAAATGATTTTCATGGTACAATCAGCATCATGTTGATTCAATTGTGATGTCTTTCCATGTCTCCATTTTGTTGGTGGCTTTATATCAACTATTAACGCTACTAAATAATGTGTGTTGATTGGCGTTCACCTCCTGAGCAGAACATCTACTTAGGGGTGGGAGAAAAATAATATCTCCATATTTCATTGGATTTTGATGATAACAATAATTAGACAATATTCATCAAAAATGTGTCTTAGTACTACTAGGCATTAATTGTTGCATAGTAATGACAGTAATGAACACAATATTTAAGGAATACGGCTCTTATTTAAGTAAAAACAATACAAAAACATTAATCACCACAGCAAATATTACCATCTCTCTCATACTAATTTTTGAAGTCAACCTCTCTCACCTGATCTGGCTGACCTGCAGAGGCAGACTACAAACAAGGACAACACCACAACTAAAAGAAAAATTGGTGTGGCTGCAATAAGCACGTGACAACCGACCCCGGTCTCCCCTACTGCATGCAGTGCAGCAGGCAATCACACATACGAGCGAACGAGGACGATTTAAATTCTAGGGTTTATTTATGTCACGTTTGGATCACTTACCTTCAGTGAGCATCGGTAGAAACCACTTTTTTAAGCTCTGGTCTGCTCCCGACGGATGAGGGACCGGACTTTTTCTGTCATGATCATAATGTGGCATGCGGATGATTTACATTCCCTGATCATGTGGATCACAACAATAAATCACATCTTTGGCTTCACAAAAGAAGCAGCGGTGCGTGGCTGAAGGGTTTTAGATGGCGGCAAATTATTTTTTTGGGAATTATCTGAAAGTAGAAGGTGTTCTGTCGAGCTACTGGTGCACACGGCACTGCAGTCTCATGCCCTTTTATGGGAAAATGTGGGCGTTTTCCTATGCTAATTCGGATTGGGATTCATCATTCTTACGAACACAGGTGCGAAAATTCCTGCTACTTAGGAATGCATCGTGAATCTGACGTAGATTGTTCTTGGCAAGTTTCGTAAGAACAAATTTAAGAAAATTCTTACGAAGATATTGGTGAATGAGGCCCAATGTGTTTGCATCACGATACATCGTTACACCCCCAGTAAAAGTGACATCCCACCAGTGTGGTCAGTAAGTCACCTAATGCATGCATTTTCTTCTTATAGAAATCCTTTGATACCGTTAATCGTGTCTCCATGTTGAAGACAGTTTGGATCTCCAAAGCCAGTGCTGTTCAGCGGAAGGGACGGTAACATCAGCACTACCTTTCTCAGTCCTACAATTCACCATATTTTATCCTGTTAACTGGATAGAAAGTTATTCCTCAGTGTCTCGTTATTCCTGCAGTGTCTCGTCCTCCCAGGTCCTCTTTACTTGTCTCTTTAACAATGTCCAAACTCAACTCCCTAGCAGCGCCCAGTACAAGTAAAAGGGACTTGGATATCAGTGCAACTGTGATGGTTGTGGAGAAAAACTTGTTTCTCCCGTGGTCTCTAAGGGGAGGGGATGCCTGGAATGTGCACGGTTCTCCCCATCAATCACCTTTTCCTGACACATGTAAACAATCTGTGGTTCACCTCCTGACCACAGGGAAGGGTAGGGTTTCAGTCACCGTTATCGGTAAAAGCAATTAAGAGCCGGGATAAACAGAGCCGAGCCAAACGTGCAGACTAAGTAGGATCTGGTAATGAGGGCTACGTTCAGTAAGGAGTGGCACAGTGAGTGCAAGTAAAGATGACTTGGGAGGAACATGCAGAATGTGTAATTATTATTTTTTTAATATTTTGAGTGTGTGTGACCAATGTGTAATGTTCTGAAAGTAATTCATGGACTATATGTCCACAGAGCTGGGCGATGTAGACCAGGGATTTGCTTCCACCTCTTCAGTAGACTTAGGTACAACAACATGCTGGAATTCCAAATTCCACAACTTCTGCGGATGCCACTGCAGGTACAAAAACGCAACCTCAACACTCTCATGTCCACAATGTTTCCTGAAACTTTTTTTTTTTTTTTTAATCAACCACAGACTGTTTTCTCGGTCTTAAACATTACCTTCACAGGTTGACACAAAATGACCTTCAATTTCCAGTTTCACACTTATCACCCTGTCAGACACTCACCCCAATGTACTGTTAATGTACTCTTCCTTCAGAATTACTCCTACACCATTTCTCAATGCATCCACACCATGATGGAACAGTTTGAACCCGCTTCCAATGCTCCTGGCCTTACCTCCCCACCACTTGGTCTCTTGTACACGCAGTATGTCTACCTTTCAGGCACCTTTACCAGTTATAGAGCCAACATTCAAAGTTCCAACTCTCATTTCCCCAATTCTAATGCCCCTCCTCTCCCGCTGCCTCCAGATACGCACTCTGCTTCTTCTTCTTCTTCTTCTTCTTGGCCCAACTGTAGCACAATTTCTGCCAGCACCCTGCTGAACAGCAGTATTGATGGTGGTGGTTGTTGATCCAGGCCTCGTCTGATCCGGTATACAAATTTTGTTTGTGATCTGCATATTTGGTTTGAAAAAATTTACACTGGATGCCCTTGCTGACGTGACTGTAC
>OMMV01054222.1:5737-16837 GCA_900302635.1 Chatrabus melanurus
TTTTTTTTTTTCAAATTTACTTTTTTTTTTTTTTTTTTTTTTTGCCGGTTTCAGTCGCAATTGGAGGTCTATCGCGTTTCGTCAGCTCACTGACGCTGACCAAGTTTGTTGTTTGAGGGTCAGGAAAGCCTCTTATGTCAACTATGATATCACCAGAGAAAGTATGTCATGGCGTCTTGTCGCTGTATTTTAACCCACATGGGTCAAAATGCTAAACTGCTTCCAGACAAGGTGAATTTTTGATCATATTGGCGATATAAGATGTTGAATCATTTATTTAAATACTAAGAAACAAAATTATAGTGGTGCCAAAGAAAATCATTTTTGTGACTTAAATGATAGAAAAATCAAAAGCATTTTTCTGTTATTTGTATGAAAAAAATACAATCGGCAAAAACAAACAACTATATTGCAACAAACAGATAGCTCTGTTACCATAATAATCCACAGTGAATGTTTTCTCATCAGTCAAACCCTGGAATGAAGAACAAAGAACAGAAATGAAACTTTTTTGGATTTCTCCAATTTGCAGTGTTAACATAAATAGATTATTTAGATATAAGCATAGACAAATAGGGGTGTAACAGTGTATTGTGAGCACAACAGTGCGGCAAGCAGGTTCTTCCGCCCCAGCTCAAAACCGCAAAAGGGTGGTGAGGTGTCATCCCATAGAGATACAACCGGTCAACCCTGACCTGACAATCTGTCGTCACAACACTGTGACAATCTGCAATATCAAGTTCATTTAGGGAAAACACAATTTTGCCCTGTACTATGAACCACATTTGATTTGGTTGAGCAGGCTACTTAGTGCTACATCCTAAGAATTTGCGGGATCCCCAACAAGTTGCTGGACATCATAGCCAGCCTATGCACAGGTACTGTGAGTGCTGTGCAGAGCCTCTGACTTCTTCCAAGTGAATTCTGCTGTTCGTCAGGGATGTTTTCTGGTTCCTTCTCTGCTCAGTGTTTGCACGGACTGAGTGTTGGGTCAAGTCGTGGACTTTCCGGTCTGACAGGGGTTTGAACCGAGGATCCGCTGGTCTTAAGCCCAATGTGCTGACCTCTAGACTATCACCTCCCCTTGACTTTGCGGATGATGCTGTGATCTTTGTGGAATCAATGCCCTGAGTTTGCGATTGCCCTGGATCAAGACTAAGATCCAGGCTTTTAATTATTTCCTGGACTCAGCCATCTCAAGTATATCTGTATGCAGTGAAAGTGTCAAACTTGTCACGAGATTGTCAGTTATCGCAGCAGTGACGTTCATGTCTCTGGATCCTCAGCCTTTGAAATTGAGAGACGTCCAGGAAGAGCTCATGGAGTCATGAGGTCCCTAGACAGAGGTGTTTGGTGATGCTGATACCTTTGCAAGAGAATGAAGATCCAAGGCTTTAGGGTCCTGGTGCTTCCTGTCTAACTGTGTGGTTGTGAGACTTGGATACTACATAGTGATCTAAGGCAACGACTGGACGTCTTTGGCACTAGGTCTGTCCGGAGGATCCTTGGGTACTACTGGACTGACTTTGTGTCAAATGAACAGTTACTTAGGGAGACTAAGATGAGGCGTACCACTTGCATTAGCTACAGAATTTTGGTCATAAACTGAAAAACCTCTACCACAACACTGATGACCGCTACAACTGATAATTTGCCATCATATCCAAAAGACACACGTCCAAAATATTGTGAGTCTATCAAACCATGTCGGGAGCTGACTGCATGGTTAAACAGCAGCATATCAATCAGCACTGCCACACAGAGCCAACTAATAAATACATTTCCATAATGCATGCATACATTCACAGTGGCTGTGATCATCCACTCTCCAAGAGAAGCTGCCTGGGATAAGTGGAAATCTGACAGCACGATTCCTGATTTTCCCGTGGACTGGCTATCGACAACGCTCCCACTGGGATCCTGCATGGAATAAAGGAACGTCAGTCAAACTTCTCACTGCTAACGAATTCCTGAGTATAAATACCTTCAGCTCACTGAGACCTACCCTTAAAGAGACATCCACGCTGCCGCTGTAAGGCCGATTATCCAACTGGACACAGACGATTCGGAGTTTGACAATGTCCCCGGGTCTGTACTGGGATCTGTCGGTTTGGATGAAGGTGGAAACGCCCCTGAGGTTGAAGGTGAGGGAGGTGCTGTTGGTGAAAATAAGCTCATCTCCCTGGTAGCCACTCACTGTCAAGTTGAATCGGGAACCCGGATCTATAGAACCTCCAGAAATCTGGACAGAGCAGAGACATCATTGTAAGAAATATACATTAGTAGTGTGCTGCAACACTTATTTTAGTTTGAATTTTAGCAGTTAACAAGCTGAATGTGATCTGAGTTGTATCCCTCACATGGCAACTAAAAAAAAACAAAACAGTAAGGGCTGTTAAATGTCAGGACTTCATATAACCTGTAGGGGGCAGCATCAAAATTTACAGTATGAACTTTGAATATTGAAAGCCAGAAAGTGTCAATGTGAGAATTTTCAAAATGGCTATGTGATGATGCACAGCATGGACGGGTTCTAACATCATAGCAAATATGAGGAAAATCCACCAAATGCTTGCTGAGCTCCATAAAACTGTCAGAGTGCCGTCGTCTATCCAAATTTTGATATGACATGCGCCAGGACTGACATTATACCAAATATGATACATCCACCAAGCAGCCCTGCATGTACAGTTCTAATATTCCCCATATGGATCTGTCACCAAGTAGGTGATAATTTATTCATCTTTTAGTCTATAAAATGTCATTAAATAGTAAAATAAAGAGCAACCAGAGATTATAGAGCCTCAATTTCCCATCAGTGTCCCTCAGATTGGTTGCCATGGTGAACGCTCTAAAAAAGAATACACTACTCAACTTGAGGACACGCCAGGAGACTTTTATAATCAGACTAACTCAAGTTTAGCGAAGCATTTAGTTAAATGGTTTAGTATACTTGATTTGCTTTGTCCTCCACAAGGTTAATTAAGCTGAACCAACTTAATTACAAGGTTTTGGTGTTATTAGGAAGCTAAATTATTCCATTTTACTTATTCTAACTTCTTTATTTTACCCCCATTCTACTCAGAAATGTCCACGCAAATTGTTACCTTAATTTTGTGACTTTTTTAAAAAAGTTTTTTAACTTATTTCACTTAAGTCAGAATAAATTATATGTTGCAATTCCAGTTTTACAACCAAGCTGTTTATTTTAAAACCATTGTCAGCCTATGTCCAACTCTATGTCCAACTCTATGTCCAGCTGTTTTTTTTTAAACTGTGAACAATTGTGTACCAACATCTTGTAAGTTATAAGTTGTAGTTGTAAGCTCAGTAGGACAAACAGTGTGGCTACCAATATGTAGACCTGGGTTCGATTCCCGGTCATGCTTGGACAAGACACTTCAGCCACATTGCACCAGATCCCCCTCAGCTGTAAATCGATACCGGCCTTGGCTGGGGAAATAACCTGTGATGGACGGGCGTCCCATCCAGGGAGAGTCGTAGACTCTCATCTGCTTCATGCTATGGAATATGGGGATAATCACCGGCAACCATGGGCACCTCAGGGACAATATAGGGCTTACTTCTTCTTCATAGGAATGGGACAAAGCAGATAGGGGACACAGACAGGTAGCATGATCGGAAATCAAACCGAGGTCTGCATACTAGCACCCTAGGACTTAATTCTTCAGGTCAACTGATAAAGATGTACCATATTCCCGCCTGGATTTTTGCCCATCAAGACCCAAAGCAGGCCTTTGAGGTGGCGAATGCAGTAACACCCAGCAGTGGGACGCTTTCATTCCATCTATGTAGTGTTTTTCTTCTTGCTAAAGAAATTTGAAAAAAAAAAATACTCACAGGAGGGAGTGCGAGGAGGCCAGTAGAACCTTAAGAACAGAGAAATTTGTTGAAATGTGTTCAGTGTGGAACAATTAATAAAAATGCAGACGTGACTTCAGTGAAATCGACGCTAAACGTCTTCATGATTTCAGTTTCACCTCCTTGGAAGTCCTGTTCCTGCTCCGCTTTGACTTCACCGTTGGTCATTTCAGCCTTCAACCTCACGGGGGAGTCGGCGAGGATGGTAACAGCCAGCAGAGTGTGTTTCCCAGCATGCAACACCTCTGGACCTGAGATCAGGAAGAATACCCTAAGAAGTGACGAAAACAACAGGAGGGGGGAAAAATGAGATGCCAGTTTTCGGCAAAAAAAAAGAACTTTTGTTGATACTGATTCAGTTTAAGAAAATTTTCAAAATCTTGGCGTTATCATTAACTCAAAACTTCTACCAAACCAGTAACTAAGGTCACTAACTTGACACCCTGTTGCGCACAGTCTAAATCACATAGAGCAAGACAGCGTGTAATCTGAGCGCACAGTAGGACGCAAAGGGTTTGCATTTAATCTCTTAATTAATCATGGGTGTGTTTTGGGCCTTACATGAATTAAACCAATCAGATTGTCATTTGTCATTCCCTTTAATTAAAGGTCTGTTCACACCAAGCGGGCTAGTGGAGACGCCGAGCTGCTGTCCAGCTCCCGTTGCGCCAGAAATATGTATGTGAACCCACTGCAGAGACGACAGCAGACGGCCATCTAGCGTGTATGTTCTGCGCATGCGTAAACCTTCCTTGCCATTAGGTGGCGCTTGACCACATCCTTCAGGGAGGGAAACCGGAAGCCACGAAGGATCGTAAACAAAGCAGCAAAGCAGCGTTTGCTCCTCTTTTCTACCACATTCCAGCTCGTCATTCAGCTTTGCAATGGATCAAGAATGATCTCGAGGAAGCTGCAGTTGGCACCGGCCTTGTCAGCCCTGGGCCTTGTCAGCCCTGGGCCTTTGGGCGTTGGAGGAACAGAGAAAAAGGCGAAACCGCACCAAATGGGTGAGATCTTGGATAGCTCAGCGGCAGGCTCAAGGGGCCTCCCCGAATCTTTGTCAGAAACAAAACGAAACCTCCGATATTTGAAATTGATTTGCTAAAATTGAATGGTTATTTTGGAGACGTGGGGATGGACCGGTTTTCTGCCTGGGTGGTTGCCATCCCAGGACCCAAGGTCGGTTCCGTGGTGTCGTGCATGTGGTTGAAGCGCAGCATCAGCGCAAGCTCCCAGACTTGACTTGCTAAAGCTGAACAGCCAATCAGCATGCACGCGCTCACCAACGCTGACCACCGGCGGTTCAACGTGTTGAATTGGTGAAAAACTCCACTGTCGATGAGTGCAGACGGGTGCAGACGAGCCGCTGGTACTGGACACACTGATCGAACTTGCGACATCGTCTCCAGACCGTCGGCTCGGTACGAACCTGGAACACTGCTATTTAGATGGCAGATTCAAGTGAGAGGTTTTCTGGCAAGGAAAAGGATCTGTGCACAAAGCGTCCAAGCGTGCAGTAGATAATAACCAGGAGCAGAAGTTTCCTGAAGTGAAGTTTTGTATTTTTCCATTTAGTTTTTACCTTTATTTCATTTTTAAGTTTTGTTATTGATTCCGTGTCTTTGCAGTGTGTGTGTGTGCTGAGAGCGTGCGCATGGGGATGCAAGGCCTATCTGAGTATTGCGCCACATAAATAGCACCTAACTCTCATTTTACCTTAAAGCTGCAGTATGTGGGGTTTAATGTCATCTAGATGAGAGGTTGTAGATCGCATTATGCCGTCAACAGTCATGATTTTGTTTCCCTTTACGTTTTCGCTTCTTTGTCGACGGGGATTCACGCTCCCTTGCCTTCTCTTGTGATAAACAATACGTATGATCTTCCATTTCACAAAAATGAGGGTTCTCAAAGCATTTCTGCTAATAAGGGCCCCTAAATCTTACATGCTGTGGCTTTAAGCTGTCTTTCCTCTTTAGCGAGATAAAATCTATATTTATTCCTGATAGGAAAATAAATAATACACCCAAAAATATATATAATTTCATACAAACCACACTACACACTTACGTTCAGAAAGCCTTCAATGGCACAGTCATGCTTCATTAACAAACCACAACAGTTACCTGGATAAATCCTGAGTGTAACCCGGCACAGCTGAACACACCACTCCCACACACACAACCAGGGTCCGGATCCCATCCATGATTCTGCCGCCTGCTCCGCTGTCGGTTCAGACCCCAAACAAACAGCGGCTTCAACAGTTCAGCTAAAACGTACCTGCGACAGAACCACACCTACTGTCCCAACGTCCCTCGGGGTCACTTGCTCATACGCTCACATATATTATTTATTCCACACAAAGAGAAGGGGCTGCACACACTTTGCCCACAGGGTTGCGTCTCATCTGTCTATGCAGACAATTCTCACGCCTGGCGACAATACAGTGACACACGACACTCGACGCAAATATGTCTCCGAGGTCCAAAGGAATACAAACCTTTATGTACTGTTTGACACGAAACCACCTGGGAGTTTGTTTCGTCCTACAATATGTGTTGGTTCATTTAGATATCAGTGCGACTGATATTACAGATCAGTTTCCCACTAGAAACTGACTTTGAACTGACTAAAAAAATTTTAAAAACTCATCTATCCAACAGAACTTTGTGTGTTTCTATAAATTATTGTTTCATGTTTAGCCTATTTCACATTTGGTGTGCCACAAGGCTCAATTCTAGGTCCGATCCTGTTTTCTATGCACGTGGTTCCACCACGTTATTCAATTTTAGCATTTTATCTAATTTAAAATGATGAAACAACATGCTGTCATTTTTTTATCTCAGTGACTATAAAAAAAGCTTCTCACTACACAAATGACTCTATCCATCCGTTTTTCATTTGCTTATCTGAGGCCAAGTTGCAGAGGAAGCAGGCAAAGGACATCTCCAAGTTCCTCCTGTAACATTCCCAGGCATTCCCAAGACAGATGGGATATAATCCCAGCCTCTAAGAATGTTCTGGGTCTATCCCAGAGGTGGGAATGGACCATTTGTTTGCCTGAGTGGTTGCCATCCAGGACTTAAAGGGATCCTGTAGCGCAGTGGATGCAGTAATTTGCGGCAGCATTGCACGCTCCACGTCAGACCCGACCTGACCTACCCCGGGGCCTCCTCCCAGTCTGAGGTGTCCAGATCACCTACAGATTGTAGCAACCTCATATGAGCCCTGAACCACCTGAACGAACTGCTTCCTGCTGTCTGAAAGAGTGAGCCGAGTCACCCTGCAAAAGAAACTCATATCAGCCTCTTTCCTCTATGAACTCATTCACTATCCAAAGTTCATGACCGTGCTTGAGGCATGGAACATAAAATCAACTTTCAAATTGAAAGCTTTGCCTGCTGGTTCAGCTCTCTTCACCACACCAGTACGCCACTTCACCTGCATTACTGCTGATGCGGCTACAATTCACCTAATCCATTTCCCCCTCAATCGTGATCCCAAGATACTTGAACTCCTTCGCTCAGGGCAGAAACTCACTCCCAACCCAAGGGGCCAATCCACCATTTTCTGGCAGAGTACCATGGCCTCAGATCTGGAAGTGCTGCTTCACACTTGGCTCAAACCGATCCCAGTGAGCACTGGCGGTTAGAGTCTGAAGAAGCAATCAGAACCAGATTAGCATTCTCCATAGCAAATAATCACTGACTCTTGACTGAACTTTGAGATTCTGGTCATAAAAATCCCAAAGAGATTTGGCAATGAGATAAATCTGTTAAGAGTCCAAAACCCACTAACAATGTGTTGGACTTAGTGCATGAACACAGCTCTCACTGTGGCTGTACGAGGATCAGATAACCAGCAACAAAGGGCCGATACTCCATATTCCCACAGTGAGCCCACCAGACACAGACGCTGCGCTCCTCAAAGTCCATAAAACACGTGTGGGCAGGATCATGGCCTTTCCAGGATCCCTGTGAAGGAAAAGAGGTCTAATATATCAAAGAACAAGTGTCTCCAAAACAAAACTGCACTATTAGTGATGAAAATAGCAACAGGAGCACATGAAACGCTGACCTTGACTCATGATGGCAGGGCCGTGATGAGAAGCGTTGTCTCTTCTTTACCAGCAGGTGGCAGTACAGTCAAGACTAACACTTTCAGACAACCAGCCCACAAACTCGTGGCTGAGTTCCCACCAACAGACGGTTTCATTGCAATGCAACACTGCAACTGTCAAATGTACTTAAAACGTTCTCAGAGAGCGGACTGTAAGAAAAGTGGACACGATTCTGTGTTTTATGTCAACATTTTTATTTCTTTGGCATCACAGTTTTTCGACACAAGCTACATGATATAAACATGTTTTACAGCGGTTTTATTTCACACAAAGGTGTGTTGATCCGATGTTTGGCACAGAGGACTTTGGTAACACCAAGTACACTTTGGATTTGTCTTTATTTGGGTTTTTTTTTTAAATTTGTGCGTGTGTACGGATGCAGGTTTACCCCGGTGAGACGTGACCTGATGTGGAAAGCTTTGTTTGCATTTTGCAACCTTAAAACCGCCGGCACGCTTGTGATAACGCTGAGAATTCACTCATTTGCGCAGAGATCTTTATGTGCAAGTTATAGTTCTAAAACGAAGTGGCTATTGATACAGTCCCGTATTCCTTTGGCTCGTACGGCATCCAACAGGAAACCGCCGCAATTGTACGCATTCAACAAGAAACCGCCGCAATTGTACGCATCCAACAAGAAACCGCCGCAATTGTACGCATTCAACAAGAAACCGCCGCGATTGTACGCATCCAACAAGAAACCGCCGCGATTGTACGCATCCAACAAGAAACCGCCGCGATTGTACGCATCCAACAAGAAACCGCCGCGATTGTACGCATTCAACAAGAAACCGCCGCGATTGTACGCATTCAACAAGAAACCGCCGCGATTGTACGCATCCAACAAGAAACCGCCGCGATTGTACGCATTCAACAAGAAACCGCCGCGATTGTACGCATCCAACAAGAAACCGCCGCGATTGTACGCATTCAACAAGAAACCGCCGCGATTGTACGCATTCAACAAGAAACCGCCGCGATTGTACGCATTCAACAAGAAACCGATGCAATTGTACGCATCCAATAAGAAACCGCCATGATTATCGCAAGATAAAGAGGGTCATCATGGCGCTGAAGCTGTACAGGAGGTAACTGACGAATTTCAAGCTCAAAACTTCGGGTTAGGGTTAGGATTAGGGTCATTTGGTAGTTTAAATAACAATGGATGCCATAAAAATAGCAATAGACCTTTTCGCAAATAGGCAAAATTGACCCACAATGCATTGCTTCGTGACCTTTTGCGAGATTTCGGCCGATAGAAGCACTTCCGGTAGCGGCATCTACAGCGTGGATTTTGTATCGCAGCGCCGGGAAAATAGCCAATATTTCTACGTGTTTTACGAGCGCGGTAGGTTTTTTTTTCCGCCTGCGTTATCGCCACATTCTTTAATCGCAGATGATCGCGAAGAATTCCAGGAAAATGATGTTGCTATAACTGAAAAAATAAATTCTCGCCGAAAGGGGTGTCCCGTGTTGTGGAAAACAACGGCGGGAGTTTGTTGAGTCTCGCTGAGAAAGCCGTCCAAGTTTATGCTGTTTTGGAAAAATGTGACCACGACGAGTGACGACAGCGGAAGGCTGTTTTTCGCGATCTCAACGGGAAAAGCTGCGCTCTGGAAAGGGGATTAGCGACGCCTTTGCTCACGTGACTGTGGTTGGACAAATGAAAGACCCAAGAAACACAAATGTGATGACGGCTCCCGTGTGTTTATTGGACGTCACGTTGGAACTTGTGGAATTGGGAAAAATCGAAGGGGGACGACGACTTTGAAGCCGGAGCAGCGGCAGAAAGTCGGCGGGATGCGGTTGTGTTGTGGGGTAGACGTGTTTAGACGTGTTTGATGTCTTTTTAACGCAGAAATACGGATGTCGGCCAACCTTGACCAAAAAGGGGAAAACGAGTCATGCGCCCCCTACAGGTGGCTCATAAATAACTACATGCGGTCGGGTCTACTCACGGTTTGCGTTCGGTACCGTATCAATAGCAACGACCTTTCTAAAAAGTGCGCGATGAGTGCCGTCACGCCTCTACGACTACATTCTGATGTAGCGGCGCGGCACAGAACGTATCGTTACATTCGTCAAACAAAGTGTATATTTATAGCGTGCTACAAACAACCAGGTCAAATTTAAATTTCAGCAAAGTAACATATATATATTTTTTAAAAGCAGTGGTGGGCACAGTCCCGCTAATCTGCTCATCAGCGAAGCTAGCTTTTTCGTTAGCGGATTAGCATTTTGGCTAGCTTTGAAAAGCCATTAGCGAACCAGCTAGCTTCTGCTGAATTTAGTTCTGCTAATTATAAGTGCGCTAACATTTTATTTTATTTTTTTTTTGGAATAAAGTTTTTAGTTTCTTTTAAAACTCTTTTAAAAACACACCTCGACAGATGTGCGTTTACTGGTTTTATTGTCTAAATTCCTTAAGTTTTAATGCATTTTCTGTCTATTTTAAATGTATTTGACATTGTTACAATTTCTTAACGTACCGCATTTCTAGTTTTATTTTATATAACCATATTTTAATACAAGCATTGCTTTTTGCTTTAGGTCCATAAATATTTGGACAGTGACACCTTTTTTTAAAAAATTATAATTTGGCCTCTGTACACCGCCACAATGGAGCAGAAATGAAACAATCAAGATGTGCTTGTAGTGTCGACTTTCAGCTTTAATGCAAGGGGTTTAACAAAAAATATTGCTTTAAACATTTAGGAATTACAGCCATTTTTAGACACAGTCCCTCCATTTTCAGCCAGTTTTCTTTCGACAAGTCAGGGGATGGATACATGAACATTTCCAAGTCACTGAATTTATGCTGGACTTCATTTACACCAATCATTAAGAAATACAAGCAGTACGGTACTCTGTGGTAAATCTGTTAAGAGGAGGCAGTTCTCAAAAACTGAGTGACCGTGGAAGAAGGAGACTAGTGAGGGAAGCCACCAAGACACCCAGACAATGCTGAAGGAGTGATAGTGACTTCTGTGGCTGTGATTGGAGAAGCTGTGCATCATGCTACTTTCGTCTGTTGCATCACAGAGTCACGGTGGGGTGGCACAGAGAAGGACTTTCTTCAAAAGACAATGTGAAATTTCTGT
>OMMV01054261.1:2281-12402 GCA_900302635.1 Chatrabus melanurus
GGGGTTTTTTTGGGGGGGGGGGGGCATTTTTCAGCCTTTATATTACAGACAGTGAAAGAGACAGACAGGAAATAGAGAAACAGAGATGGGGCGAGGCGCGCTGCAGAGGTCGCCCAGACCTTGGGACGCTGCACACCGCGTCGCACAGCATGTGTTAAACAGCCGCCAGCACGCCAGTGTTGTGTTATCAGTGTCAAACTGATCATCGCACACAAATATGTGATGTGACAAACTGTCAGGTGAAGTTATTTTGTAAAAACACGAATATAACCTCAAGATTTCCTGATCTTCAATCACAAAAAAGCTCATTTTCCAGCCAGCTACAGCTAACGAGCCAAGTTAGCGTGGATGGCCGTTGTATGACTGAGTTAAGCTAGCTATCATGATCATTTCCCAGACAGTAATTTGCAGTTAACTGAAGGAAACGATTTGTACTGTGCTGGTGGCGTCAAAGTGTCTGACTTTTTTGGGGGGTAAATTTCATATCAAATTGCACGCTGTGACATCATTAAAACAGACGCTTCCTTTACGTCTGTCTCCTCAACAGTCAGCGGTTGGAGGATGACATTTGATTCATTCTCGATGCCAAAAATTTGCACAAATTACTCAAAGTATCATAAACTATCCAAGTAGCTGAGGGACATCAACCTTCGGTCTGCTGACGCTCAGACCCGGATCTGAACGACAAACCTGCACATGCTTGAACTCTGCCAAAAACTGATCCGCTCTTTCAGGCGTCTGTTAACTCGTGATTGGCTGAGCACACCTGAAAGAGCCGATCAGTTTTTGCCAGAAGAGGCAGAGTTTAAAATTGTGCAGGTTCAGGGTGCCTGAGGACCAGGGTTGGGAACCACTGCTATAGCTAACCCTGTAAACGTCGCTCATGAAGGATGGATCGAGTTTTGTGAGATTTCTACAGGGTCATCATGGAAAGTACCGCATTATTCTGAATATAATGTGATCTTGATTATAAGAAAAGCACAATTTTTGTGTTTTGTTTCTATGACAGCAATAAACAGCTAACAATAAGCTTGCAATGCGTATAGTGACAAAAACACAACATCAGCAACATTTAGACTCGATCGAAAGTTAGAGAGGCGGGTCGCTTTAGTCCTGTGCGGCAAACCAATTTCACGGGTATTTGGCGCCACCTCCTCTTACGGATGAAAAATTCTAGACCCTGAATATAAGATGACCCAATTTTTTCAGACTTATTTCCAAGAGAAAAAACCCCCCACTGTCATATATTTGGAATAATGTAGTACTTTACTCGTTTGTTTGTTCTTGAGATGAAGATGTTTAGGAAAAATGATTGTGAAGGACTTTTGTTCATAATTCAATTAAACATTTCATTCTTCACAAGACGCTTTTGACAGTGTCCGGATCACTACCCGCTGTGTGAAGTGGTATCATGTCAAAGTGAAAACTGCAGTTATCAGGAGAGGTTAGAGAGGTGGGCTTGTGACCAGAGGATCCTCGGATCCTTGGTTTGAGTCCCCATAATACAGGAAAATCACAAAGGTCCCTTGAGCAAGGTCCTTAATCCCCAAGTTGCTCCTGGTAGGGGGTGGTGTTATTTTGCAAAAATGGATTTTATGGGGAATTCCCCCCCCCACCCCAGAAATATGGACATGGTCCATCTGAGTGGGAATATGCTGAATTTTGCTCCCCCCTGTACCCTTTGAAGGTTTGCACCCATAAAATACAGCAAAATCATGGTCACGTATACAACTGTGTTATATTTGGTATCTAGAATCTTCTTTGCAGGATGTTTCAGGTCAGACGGTGCCACCATGGTACCCTGCACAGCACAGAACCACAAAATCATTTACATACTGAACAATCCCTAATAAACATATATCAAAAGCCTAACAAAATCCAGGTATTGGAACAGTGCCTAATTTGCATAATCAAAGATTTTCACCTCTTGTCAAACTATTTTCATTGTTTTAGTGTTAAACCGTTGTTACATAGCATTGAATTTATTGAAAACAATAACAGCTTAATTATTTAGTGTGATTTTAATCATATTTATTATAATTAGCAGCAATTGTAATAAACAATGAAGTCAAAATGTTAATTTAGTGTCAGCACTAAGAAAAATAGCAAAGTACTTTTATCAGTTGTACTTTGTGTTATTTGTTGCTATCAGGAAGTTTTGTGTGTGAAAACAGCATATTTTAGTGGGTGCAAATTTCAAGGGGTATGTATGGGGGGGGGTTAGAGTTTAATATTTTGTCAAATGTTGGTATTTCCTTGCTCAGATAGACCATTACCATATATTATAATGGATACTTCAAAATAGTGGTACTAACCCAACCCCCCCCCACTCCTGGCGTGCAGAGAAAGCCTTGCATGGCAGCACGCTGTGTGTGCGTGTGAGTGTGCGTGTGAGTGTGTGAGTGTGTGTTGATTGTCCAGATCAGATGGAAGCGCTGTAGAAATACAGTCCAGCTGTTGTGCGAAGACTTTCTGTCTGCTCCACTATTCAAGGAGTAAATTTTATAATTAGATATATATTTTTGAGTCCTTAAAAACTTTTATCCAGCAGGATCTGCAGGTCTGATGCTCACACACTGTCACCTTCCACACTGACCTTTCCTGCCTGCAAAGTCGTGATGATGCAATGGCAGTTTTTTTTTTTTTTTTTTGCTTCATTTGCCCGTGTGTGTTTGCTTTGAGGAATTCATTAACACCGAGGCTTTTTGTGCTGAGTCATGCTTCACTGTCGCTTATCATGTAAAACATCACCAACGCAGCTTTTCAGTTTTGATCCATTTAACTGGAATTTGCTGTGCTCGGAGCATTTGCTTCAGTTAATTTTGTCTTAACGGTTTCCTTTTAATGTCTCATCAATCAACCCATCAGATGGCGAAAGCAGATCAGCGCTTTGGTCAGCGGGACGGTTCCGACCAAAACTTTGACTACATGTTCAAGCTGTTGATCATCGGCAACAGCAGCGTCGGGAAAACGTCTTTCCTCTTCCGCTATGCCGACGACTCCTTCAGCAACTCCTTCGTCAGCACGGTGGGCATCGACTTCAAGGTGAAGACCGTCTATCGCAACGACAAGAGGATCAAGCTGCAGATCTGGGTGAGGAATGAAGGAGGGATGAAGTCATGAATGATCTGTGGATGGATGAATGATTTACATTTGGTGTTATGGTTCATCGTCTGTTGTTTTGGTTCCCTGTCTATCTTCTGTTCTCCGACGGTCCCTGAACTCACCATGTCACTCCGCCACCACACCTGCAGCGGTAACCATCCACACATTAAATACTCTGCTCGCTCTGCCCGTTGTTGGGTTTTCTTTGTCAGTTCACCTCTTCACTCACGCTCACGCCTGCTCTGGTTATTTTTCCCGTTATTTGCTTCCTGTTTGTTGTCTTGGACACGGTTGTATTTGCTGCAGCCTGTTTTGTTTTTGGACATTAGTACCGGTACTTGCTTTTACAAAGATTTTCTGTCCCTCTTTGCATTTACCTTTGTCTATCTTAGTTTAAAAAAATAAATGTAGTAAGTGGGGTTAAAAAGCTTAACCTTGTTTCCGACGGATCCAAGAGTTAATCCAATAAGACACCTTCGGGAGTTTGGCTAGTCGGGATACTGCCAGCTTCAGTGTGTGTTGGCGTCTTTTTGATCTAATCATATGTTCAGTTACTGTGTGTTTGGTACAATTAGCGTATAATTCGCTCGCATTTTGGGTGTATACTTTCAATTGATTTCATTGGATGCTGACACACTTCTCAGATTAATGTCAATCTGTCCAAGGATAATTATTGGAATAATTCCTGGGAGTATTTTAAGTCAATAAGTTTGACATGGAATTTGCATGGACTTCCAGCGAGTAGCGCTTTAGATGCTGTTGACCTTTGAAGTGATGAGAGTAAACCGTGTCCAAAATGACGTAGCTAGCTATGTCACGTAATAGTGTCATAAAATGATTCCCTGCAGACGTTTAGATTGTTCCACAAAAAGATTAGTGCGGTTTGCAGCTGAGTCATATTTTTGATCTTTGTGTGACCCTGTTGGCCCGCGTGTGCAGCACTGCTGGAGAGTCAGAACCACTGACACTGAGAGAAGTCGCGGTGTCCTTCATGAAAGACCAAATCTTGCATGAGAAGCTCGGTGTTCGAAGTCAATGAGTTTGTTTCTGGTTTATTAAAACACTTCCTGCTGCAGTTAAGAAGCACGAGCAGATAACTATTTGAACGCGGCGTCCTAGTCGGGGTCACGGCACGCCCTGCGTGCGGCGTGCATCTGTATGTGTTCATTCTGGGAGAGAGCCAGTGAATGCGTGAGCCGAGGAGCCAGTTTACTGAGGAAGGACTGAATTCAGAGGCTGACTTGACCCTTCGCTGCGGCTCTGCCTGTCCAGGCGGTAAAATCACAAACGTGTCTGAGAACATGCACATCACTGCATCCACCGACCTCACAGGACCGCCCTGAGTCCTGATTGGCAACCACCCAGGCGGACCAGCAGTCCATCCAGATCTTGTGAAAGCAAAGGGGGTATCTCACCTGCAGTTTTTTGCTTTGCAGCCAATTTTCGATGGTACTCGCAAATTTGTGCTTTTTATTTGCTAATAAAAGCCTTGCGACAGTCATGGACTCGCAGAACGGTTGCAAGTTGTCGAAAATTGCACGTGGGAATTTTTAAAAAGTTTAAAATTTCCCACAACTGCAAAAGTTGAGGCTCTGAAGTGAAATAGTGGCAAATCTTTTCGCCGCGCGACATTCACATAACGGCCGCAAAGGCTGCAAAACTGTCACCTGTAGTGGCGAGGGCTTTTCGATGCACGTGACAAAAAGGCTAAACATAGACAGACAGACTTGTCATTGCAGTGAGACAATCGTGCTAAAATCTCACGTATCTTTCACACCAATCACGTGTTTTTAAAAAAAAAAAAACGTGAAAAGGTCACGAAAAATCAGGTTGCAAATGTACCGCATGCGAAAAATCGCAGGTGAGATTCCCCCGTAAACCGTCTACGTGCTGCAGCCAGGTGATACTTGGACATGTGCAGTTGTTGTGGTCCTCAGCACTCAGGTACCTCCGTGCCGGATCGTGCTTTGGACAAAAAAATGCCACGTGACCATAAGAGTCGCAGCTGACGTTCCCTCACGATGCAGGTAGTACGACTCATGTGAGATCCAGCGGTACTGAAGGATTCTCTGGACGTACCGAGTAACAAAAACATCCAGTCACTGGTTAGAGTCCAAGTCCCACAAAAATACAGTATGGCGGGAAGTGCCAGGACCACAAAGACTTGGACTTTTGTTGCCCTGCAAAGATCGCCAAACACCTCTGTCCAGGGACGTCATGATCGTTCGACCTAAAATGGCGAGAGCCCAGAGTCACGAACGTCAAACAACTTCAACCACAAACAGACACACTTCTGACGGCCGAGTCCAGGGAGTCGTTGAAAGCCTGGATCTTAGTCTGGATCCACAACAGTTGCAAACCCGGATGCTCCGACTCCTCACTCAGCTAAACGTGTGACATTAACAGCCTGAGCCGTGATAAAACGTAATGAGCTGCGACACGCGTCGTTCCTTCAGGAACCAATGGCGACCGCGCAGCAGAGCACGGAAACAACATGTGAGTCTTTGAAACGAAGGCGTTTGAAAGCGCCGTCTCTGTACAGTCAATGATTTTTGCCAACGCGACAGAGGACGCTTTAGAGGTGCAGCTTGTGGGAAAAAACCTAAAAATAGAAGCATAATTACCATGCCGCCATGCCGCCATGCCGCCATCGTTTATCAGTGAAGGCTGTAAAATTGTTTTATCTTAAAAATGTGTGCAGCTCAGCAGCAGAGTGTTTTGTTTTTTTTGTTTTTTAGAAACCGGCTGTGAGAACATACACGTGTGGTTGTGCGTGTAGTATGGGTATGTCATGTAGAACGGCGTGCGACAGTATGCGGCGAAACACGATGATCTGCCACAGCTCAGAGTCCACAAGCTGCAGGGAGGAAACGACTTCAGAGCTGCAGCCTGTATCAGCTGTGCTGATGCTTGTTGCCATGGCAGCAGCTCTTCACGCTCGCCTCACACACGCAAACACGCTCTCACACAATGTTTTTGACATTTTAGGGGACACTGCAGTGATCCAGAGTGATTCTCGGGCCTGTAAGGCCAGAATCAAACAAAAGTACAACGAAACCAGAACCAGCTCTGAGCCAAAGCAAAATCCTGATCCAAACCCTCAAAACCACGTCCTCAGAAGTGACTGTTGGAACAGATTTGTGTCCCCACAACACGTGTAATCACACGTAGACACACACACACACCGCCTCCTTCGCCTGCTGGGTTCTGAACCTCGCCTCTCGCTTTAATTGACGCTGAAGTCTGTTTATGTGCCTCTGGGGGTCGTGGCGGGGGGGCGGACTCGAGCTAATCCGACTTAAAAAGCACAGTAACAAAATGTCACCTTCATATACAGACGGGTGACAAATTAAAGGGAGATGCAACATTAAGGGCCCTATCTTCCACCCAGCACAAAGCAGGCTGCAGCACAAGTGTCATTTTTATGCGTTGCTATTGTGAGACAGCAGAAAGCGACTGCGCCACAGTCCAACAAAAACCTGGTCTAAAGTCCAGCACTGAGTGTTTGTACCATTTTTTTATGCTGGTTTTCTTCCTCTCCGGGTTTGCATGCAAGGTGCACCAAGACGAGGCTGGTCCAGGTGCAGCAGGGGAACGGGGAAAGGAAGGGGGGGGGGCTGTCTGCTCCTGATGGGATGGATGTGATCAAAGATGGAGGAGCAGGAGTTGCAGGAATGAGACGCTCAACTGCTTCACCTCAGGGAGCCTTGGTGGCTCCTCCCATAATTGATGTGCTTGCATGTTTTGACGTTTTGTGCACAGATTAGTTTCCTCATCAGAAAACCTCTTGAGTCCACCATCTGAACCACAATGTGCCAGTTTCAGTTCATGGTACGCCCAAAACACACCCAGGATTAATTCCGCGATGAAATATAACCCCCTCACACCCGGCGTCGTACTCGTGCCCAGATTATGTACCCAAATGCAATAGTGCTGCGCACCATGGACCGTGAAAAATAGATGGTCAATAGAGGGTCCAAAGTAGTAGTTCTGGACCTGAAGAGCTTCAGTGGGCCTTGATTTTGATTCTAAAAGTCTCTGGAACTCTACTGGAAGGATGGAACGCCATTTTTCCAAAAAATATTTCCTCATTGGGTGTTTTGATCGTTGTCGAACACGATGTTCCGAAATCTCCCTCTGGCGTCCAACTGGGTTGAGATCTGGAGACTGTGAAGGTCATGATTCACGTGACACTCCTCAAACCATTCAGCGACCCCTCGTGACCTATGGGTGGGGCAGTCGTTGTGTTTCTGCACTCGTTTATTCGGCGTTTTCCGTTAATTTGTCGCCTGTCTGTAGTTTGAGAGCGAACCTGTAAAACGCAGTCACACCCTTGGATTTTTAAATGCTTTTATTGATTATTGATACCGTATTTCCCACGTATCTTATGGTACGTTTCAGACCGAGTGGGAGGTTCCAGCTCCGTGACACCAAACCAGAAGAAGAACTGAATGAGCGTTGTCACTTTAATAATCGTTTGTGCGTAAAAGTTTAGAAATGTTTGAAAAATTCTGAAATTGTTTACATCTACACTAACTAAGCGTCCTAAGTCTCTCTCAGGAAAATTCCATCATTTGTTCGTTAGCAGATTATTTACATCTACACTAACTAAGCGTCCTAAGTCTCTCTCAGGAAAATTCCATCTTTTGTTCGTTAGCAGATTATTTACATCTACACTAACTAAGCGTCCTAAGTCTCTCTCAGGAAAATTCCATCTTTTGTTCGTTAGCAGATTATTTACATCTACACTAACTAAGCGTCCTAAGTCTCTCTCAGGAAAATTCCATCTTTTGTTCGTTAGCAGATTATTTACATCTACACTAACTAAGCGTCCTAAGTCTCTCTCAGGAAAATTCCATCTTTTGTTCGTTAGCAGATTATTTACATCTACACTAACTAAGCGTCCTAAGTCTCTCTCAGGGAAATTCCATCTTTTGTTCGTTAGCAGATTATTTACATCGACTCCACAGGTGCCGCCGTGTTTACGGCTCTCTGTAAACTTCATGTCGATGGACTTTTCCAGTTGGAAGTCAGAGTTCCAAAGTACTTTCGGGGAGGTGGCGGGCTTGAGACCAGAGGATCCTCGGATCAAGCCCCCATCTGTCCTTAAAATCACTAAGGGCCCTTGGGTAAGATCCTTAATCCCTGAGTTGCTCCCGGTGTGCAGCTGAGCGCCTTGCACAGCTTCAGCGTGTGAGTGAATGTGAGGCGTCGTTGAAAAGCGCTTTGAGCGTCTGCGTCAGATGGAAAAGCTCGATAGAAATGCCGTCCATTTATTTATCAAGAGGGAGGTCGGAAATTGCTGGAATTAATTTGTCTTCTTCCACCAAAAGTCTTTCTGTTTACAACTCTACCGTGAAACTTTGACTGGAGAATCAACAGACAAAAGTCTCCAATCACAGCCACTGAAGTTTGCAACTCCTTTAGAGCTGTCTGTGGTGTCTTGGTGGCTTCCCTCACTCGTCTCCTTTGTGCACGCTCACTCAGTTTTAGAGGACAGTCTGTCTCTAGATGATAACATCTCTTAAATTTATCTGAAGTACAAACAGTTTTTCAGTAGAATTACTCAAAAATGCACCGATGGACTCATTTTTATGAAAGTTGATGGAACAACATATTCAGTTTTGGTGCAAATCCAGAGGCGGGAATTTCTCATGGATTCAGGAATAGAATTAAAAATCATGTGGTAGGTGGTTGGAATACGAGTTGGGGTTCATATGGTGGAAGGAACGGTTGACGTTCAGGACTGAGTACCCCTGTAGTTTTTTTTCAAAGTTATGTCGTGATAAACTGCGTAAAAGCAGGCGAGTATTTTTTTACAGGCTCTGTGTCATGTCACATGACCTCTGACCTCCTCTGTTGGTCGGTAATGTGGAGATTTTGTTTTTCCCAGTACAAGAACACACAACAAACCTAAAGGCACAGAGAAAAACACACGTGCATCCGAACGCATCACGTAACAGAGAAATTCAGCTTCCCGTGTGGAGCTTGACCTTTGAAGAAGGTGCGAGGTCTCGTCCACGCCTGAGGTTCTGCTCGTTAAAGCTGCACACAAACGGACAATGACACGCTCTGCACCTCACATCTCAGTGACACGTGTCCGGCACACAAACACGCGTGTTTGCAGAGGAAGGCGATGACAAAAGAAGCTGAAAGAGCTAAATTTAGAAGACGACTGCAGCAGCGTCTGGACGCTGAAGTGGATTGTGGTTGAGGACCGTGGGAGACGTCGATGACCATGAGAGTCCCGCCGAGCCTCAGATGGTGATGGATTGTTGTGGATCTGGATCGATCAGCGTTCAGTCTGTGCAGGATTCAGTGAAAGTCTCTCACACTGATTATCTGTTCCATGCAGAACAGACTTCCTGGATTTCAGGCACCGTTATGTTCTGTAGGATATAAGGATGGATCACAAGTCCGCCTGTGTGATCGCCAGTCCGGATCCGTCACCTGGTGGATACGGTAACGTGCAGCCTGTGATCCTCGACCTGACCTGAATTACACTTCCATCAAGACTCGGATAATAATCCACATTTAAAGTGTGGATCAGTACAAGACCTCCTCTTCTACTCGTGCCGATACAACTAACGCAAAATATTCCCACTGGACGGAATCAAGTTTTTCCTTAAAAAAAAAAAAAATCTGATTAGTTCAACCAATAATTTAGACAAATTGGAACAACTTTAATTTCTGACTCCTGTACAAACAGTTTTTGTTTTTAACCCAATGATGGCTAAAAAGTACAAAAACAGAAGGTTCTCGGTTCAAGTCCACACGTGCCCCATTCTGCACGTACACCTGCAGGTCCGTCAGGAAGGCCGTCCCGTGTGTTTGGACTCCTGTGTAATCCATAATCCTACTGGGGTGACTGGATGTCTTTGGTACTCGGTCTCTTTGGAGGCTCTCCTGCAATGACTCTGTGTCAGACGAACAGATACTTAGGGAGACTAACGCCGCGGTCCGTGTGCCTCGGAAGTCATAAAGCGTGACTGGGACTGACGTCACACCCGAGGTAA
>OMMV01054286.1:8821-18881 GCA_900302635.1 Chatrabus melanurus
TGTGTGTGGGTGGGGGGTTGTGGGTGGGGGGGGGGGGGATGACTGCAATGCCACGGGATGGATTGGAGCAAACGTAACACACGGCAAATGTGCCATTTCTCATTGTTTGTCAAGTTAAAGTGGACAGAACATCAACAGATGACTTCAGCCCGCCGTGTGGTTTAAACGCCCCTTGTTGAATCTGATATGATTGTAAATGGGAATGTAATCTAAAAAGGGACTTTTCCACTTTTCAAAGCACATTCCCTTTAATGCTATTTTAAACTGTTCTGACAGTTGCCAGGTTACGTAAGGGGCCCTTAAGTCACGTTTACTGCATTTATGATGAAAACCTTTGTAAGAATTTATTGGTGTTTGACTGCACAAGTATACACTGTGATGTATCAGCGAGAAATGCAAATACTTTAAATGTTTTCCGCGCCTAATTTTGATGAATTTTAATTTTTCTTGATTGCACCACTGCAATGAAATCTACACTTTGAAGCCGTGTTACATGTTGCCACTTCATATTATTAGAAGAATCAGAACGTAAGAAGGTTTACGGGGCAGCAAAATTAAATAAAAGCGGCAAAAGTGGACGTTCACGGAGACAAGCTGAGAGGAGCGAGGGTGGGAACGCCCGGACAGCTGCCGTTGCTCCATCCAAACCCTGACAGTTGACAGGACTGTGCATAACACTGCTGCCGTCGGGGCACAGGCAGACGGCGAGCCGCTGAACGGGTCGAGCCGACACGCTGCCAACATAAGCTACACTCTAATTATGACGAACATCACTTCACAATGAGAAACGGATCGAGTCGAGTCCATCTTTTAATCCACTTACTGTACTTATTCCAGTGCAGTGGTGATTAGAATCTTTTATGACCCTTATTTTTGGATTGTATTAAAAAAAAATTTACTTTAAAGCTGCAGTGTGTAGGATTTAGTGCCATCTAGTGGCGGGCTTGCAGAATGCATTATGTTGTCGCTGATCACGATTTTGCTTCCCTTCACATTTTCGCTTATTTGGCGACGGGGATTCATGCTCCGTTGCCTTCTCTTGTGATGTATGATCCTCCATTTCACAGAAATAAGCGTTCTCATATTGTTAGCCTGCACTAGCCACCAGTAGACAGTGTATGGGGGAGCAACCACTGATTCATCTTTTTTCTTCAGTCTTCTGGCAAAATGCTAAAGACGGAGTAAGTATGTCCCTTTTGTGCTACTGTATCAACATGGCGGTGCAACATGGCGGCCTCCACGAGGCGGCCCGCTCCCACGTAGATATGAAAGGCTCATTCTAAGCTCATGAAAACACATCGATTCGTTGTTGCAGGAAATTATTGTAATGTCCTGCAACAACAACTAATGAACAGGTGGTTATGAATGCTATATTCCATTTCTGCTAGGAAACACCCCTAAATCCTACACACTGTAGCTTTAAAGGATATTAGAGGATGTTTCTTACTGGGTAAACAATGTCAGATTTATAGTTCTTTTGATGTACCGCCCCTATGTACAGAGTAAAGTATGCGGGACATTAGGCTGATATGCTTGTGTAAACATGTCTGTGTGTCTGAGAATGCATTCTTTTGAACATCATAACTTATTATCTGCTGTATACATAGTAGATACCTGATACTTACACCATAGCCACAAACTGGTGAGTGGAAGAGCCGATTAGATTTCAGGGTTGTCTGGTGTATATATTCACGCATTAATGAGGTTACGTTTCTGGCGGACACGGTAACTTATCAATGCTATGTGCTATACACTTGAGATTTACACCATATACTGTATATTTTAGGCTTGTGTTATAGGGTTTTTTTTGTGACCATAACAATCCATTAACAATACATGGTAGACACTTGTTAATGACATCACTGGTGCCTCTTGGGAGTTGGTGGGTGCATTTATTTGCATATCATTGAGGATGACATTTATGGGAACCCGATACCTTATTAAGAATACATGGTAGACACTTGATAATTACACCATATGTACCTCCTGTAATACAAAATTTTAACTGATTGATCTTGTACGTTTTGATAAATTTTCAAAACTGAAATGTGAAGTCTGAAGATGTTTTATTTATTTTGGTTCTGATCGATCAGAAACCAGTTGCAGTTTAATACCGGTTGTCGATCCTCATCCCTATACATTTTTGATTATACACAACACAGCAAGCCGCTGGCCATAAAGTAATGGATTGTGGGCCTTATTCGGCCCCCAGGCTGCCAGTTTGACACCACTACTTTAAAGCACTTGCAACCAAATATTAAACAGGGTGCATACACAAGATGAATGAAGTTTACATTTAAACATCTAATGACTATTTGTGTCATAGTTAATGAACTATGAGTACGCAAATATAAAAATCATTTTCTCTCATCTGTGGATGTACACTTACATCCAGACCAATTCACGACATGGGGGTTACATCTTGCATTGGCTTTGTGCATATTTATCTTTTACCAATCAGTAATTATACCTCAAATCCTTTTAGGGTAGTTACAGTTACATAATCATCATAATTCCTCCACAGGACAACAGTGCACTTAGATTTACTGACAACAAATATTTGCAGTGTTCCGACTCGTTTTTTTTGTCAGTTTTGGATGGGAACACCTTGTACAGCAGCTTCACGTGCACTGCGACGAACGCGAGGTTACGTGGGTACGTGAGAAGTGCCATGTAGCAGCTCAGCGTCTGTTTATCTGCAGGAGGGAGCGTTTAGGGAGGACGGGCCTGCAGCCGCCCACGCCGTCTGTCTGGACACGTTACTTCCAGTCATTCCCAACGGCGTGCCAATGACGGCACACCGGCAACACGCCGGGGACAGACGACCACATCCTCTGCCACTCCTGAGCATGTGACGGAGACATGAACTCACTCTTGTTTTTTTTTATTGATTCACATGCCACAAAACAGTCAGTGGTAACGTAAAGAACAGCATCATGAATAAAATAACATCAAACATTAAATCACCTTAGTTTAAGGGTAAGTGGTATTTTTTTATGCCATTCTGAGAAAAAAAGGTGCAAGGAAGGTGTTTAAATCACCTCTTAATCGATTATATTTTATATCATGACCTTTAGTCAGTCTGCATTGTATGAATCCCGATGAATGAATGAGTTACTCTTCTGGTTTATTCACAAAAAGAAAAAAAACTACTGAAGCCTAAGCTTATTATAACCATCCTTTATATTTATTAAAACACACACATATAGTATGTGCCAAGCAAATCATAGTATCTTTACTAAAATTAAAAAAATAAATAAAATTTGCACATTTTTTCACATTTCTATATTCTTATAAAATACTTCTTACAATCTCATCACACATCAAATTAAAAAAAGAATCAAACTTTATAATCTTAAACAGGCTTTCACAAAGTATTTTATTACGTTCAACAAAAAAATAACAAAAATGTTATATTTCTTTATAATGGATGCATTATACATTTCTTAAATTTACGAAGTGTGTTGTACGTTTATATTTCATGTTCTAGGGTGTTCCAAATTTTAAGGCCTTCAACAAAAAATGCATCTACCTTTAAAGGTGCTATGAATCATTTTTCTGCCACTAGATGTTGCACTAGCGCTACATTTCAGGACGTAATGAAAGCTTCCTTTCTCAGCCACTGCTCCTCAAACCTTCCTCCAGGTTGAGCAGAAGGAACGGCAGCCGCAGCCTTTTAACAGCTCTAAGGGCCATCTATGTAGGAACAGTCAGATGTATGTGGATTCTAGTCTGACCACGTTCTTGCTCAAAGGCAAAAATGTGATTTTTGGACGCATTTATGGAAAGTTGCTGCTGTCGGCCATCGTGTGGCGAGTACTGAATGCTGCTGTCTCTTTATAAACGGGTGCAGGGGCAACAGTTTCACAGGGCAGGACTCCCATGCACTAATCGTGCACCTGAAAAAAAATCTCATGCACTAAACGCGCATGCGCTGCCAGTGCAAAAGTGTAAACAGGAAATAGAAAACCTCAGAGCACAGAGGGAGTGTTGCTTCATTCTCTGCACAGAACGCCATTAAGCCACTAAATCATTTTCCCACACTTCAATATACTACTTATGTCTAGTCATAACATTTATAATGTAGTTATAGCTACAGTTAGCTGTAATATAGTTATGATATATAGAACAACAGTTTTATACAGTAGTATGTTATTATCTTTGACTTTATAAAGGAGACCAACTGACTTAATTATGAATTTGTTTTCATTTTCACATAATTTATGTAATTTCCAACAAAATGTGCTATCAATAATGACTCCTAAGACCTTATATTAATTTGCTCTTTCTACCGTTTCAATACAGTCTGTTTTTTCAATTCATGATTTATCATCTGTATTTACCCTCTTGTTTTCAAAGATTATAGACTTTATTTTTACAAGGTTAATCAATAACAAAACATTTTTTAAACCTTGTAATATGCTTATGAACATGATCAACCTTTTTTTTTACACTTTTGCAGAAACATTCAAATTTATATAACCTGAAATGATATCGATTTAAGCAATTTAGACACTGAACCAAGATGATTTAGATATGAAATAAAAAACTTGAGCCCCGATATTGAACCCTGCGGTATTCCATATCTTACCTGTAATAATTCAGAGTGTTTTATTGTGTAAATGAACAAATTGTTGTCAATAATAAAATTAAATGTCACTTTCATTTTTTATTTTCTAAAGGATTTTGTGTTTCAATTTAGAAATTGCTCTTCCTATGTTGGAAAAGGTCTTGTGTCAGCGTTGTGCCCTGGCATTATACACCCAGACACAAGGGAGGCTACGGTATTTAACGGGAGGAGCCTTTATTTTTATAGCAATTGATATTCTTTACAAGATTGTTCAACAACGCAAGTTTCCATCCTTAAAAAGCACTGGTGGCCACCAGTGGCCGTCGGCTCTCAGATGTGGCTTAAAACATCAGCTTTGCGTTTCATGTCAGATGCACGAGTGCCACTCCGCCTTTTGTCTCCAGCAGAAATCCAGCGTGGTAAAGACATTAAAGAGTCAGATGTAGAAAAGGCTAATTATACACTGGGTGATTTCACCAGTCTAGGTTTTATTTCGTAATACGGGCTCTATTTATTTAGGGTAAACATGCCAGACGACTAGACCTGGCGTGGGATGGAAATACTTCAGGGAAGCCCATCCACATGACACTCACCCTTTCCTCTGGCTCTATTTTATGTATCAGTCAAGTTGTGAGTCAGATAGGATTGTCACTCGAGTGAGTGCCTGAGCCGAATCACGTTTCCCTGACTTCGAGACACCACCGTGTTACATTCCAACGCTGGAACATTCGTCTGCAGCAGACCGGGAATTTCCAAAAACCAAGTGTGTACCATTTAACTGTTCAACAGTGGCGTCCAGTAGTGTGCATTAAACTTTCATTCAAACCCTGTCAAAGTCACGCTACTTACAGGTCAAGTCTGAATACTTAAAGACCAAAGAGCCTTTCAATCATGATTTCAGTTTGATCATGTATGACTCTCTAGTCCTGACCCTAACTCTCGTTCTGCTATTATTTTGTTTGGACATTCTTCTCGCTGCCATTTCTCACTCAGCGTATTAACCCCGATTCGTGCGTAATCACTCATGCCTGGTCTTCAATAGTAATCCACTCATGTCAATCAGTTCCATGTTCAGGTCGGAGCCCATCATGGTTTGCCCAGTTCGAGAAGCCAATTCTTTTTTTTTTTTCCTAATTGTTTCTTTAAAATGAGATCATTTGGGCATGTCATCAACATGCTCCCTCAGCCTCATTTACATCATCATCTGTCGAGCCAGCTTTGATAAGGACATCATCCAAGAATCTGTTAAAGGAAAAAGAAAACAGAGACGGACGGTAACATCACGGGGTGACAACATCAAGTCTGCAATAGACTGAGTGTTGGTGGTAATGTCTGAGGACCACTGCAGTTCAATACGCACCATTGGATGTTTTGCTTTGATCCTATAATATTTGTATCTACAGTTTTGCCGCCTTGCCTTTTTTGCAGTTCCTGATCAGTTGTTTGACCCATTTCCCTACCAAGCTTCCGCAGCCTGGTGCTGAATACTCAAAATGCCAGTAGGATACCTAACACATGAGATGCTTGTATTGCGTCCTTGGGGTCAGGTGCTTCCATAGAGTCCATCAAGCCACCATATGACTGCAAAGGGGCAAAAACAACAGTGTTGCCCCTCATCAGGACAGGCCAGATCAGGTTTAGGAGCATGTCCCGGTGCTGCGAATTGCCACCTCCATCACCCTACAGAACCACCGTGGTTCCTGATTGGCAGCCACCCAGGCCAAACAATGGTTCATCCTTACCTATGTCCCAAAAGTACCTGTCCATCTGCTACAACCAGGTGATACGTGGGCGTCCAGTCACTGAGGTCCTCAGCATTGAGGCACTCGCGAGACGGATCATGCTCAGCAAAATGCGCCATATGGCCATAGTGTCATAAGTGACAATGCGAGTAGTACACCTCATCTGGATCTCACCAAGTAATGATCATTTGACACAAAGTCATTCTAGAGATACACGGGAATTGGTCAGAGAGACCTAGCACTAAAGAGATTCAGTCCTCATCTTAGGTTGCTGGTTAAAGTCCAAAACTGCAAGCACCACAATTCTAAAGACTTGGACCTTCATCATCCCTGAGTAAGGTGGCATATCTCAGCCTCTTAGGTCACCTGGCTCACTGTAGTCAGCTACTACATCCAGCACTGATGGTCAGAGCATCCACCTGCACATGGTCCAGACTGAGAAGACAACAATAGGGTGATTTGGGGTGATTTGACACACCTTGTGACCAGAGAACTTGGTGAGGTAGGATTTGACCTCAACACCGAAGGCTGACTGCTTCCCCTTAGGGTAGAAGAAGAAGTCCTATATAAGCCCTGAGGCCCGTTGGTGCCGGTGCTCATCTCCGGATTCCGTAGCGGAAAGCGGATGAGAGTCAACAACTCCCCCTGGACGGGACGCCAGGTAATGCAGATTAACTGTCTTGTCCAAGGACACAGACAGGTAGCAGGAGCGGGATTCGAACCCAGGTCTACATATTGGCAGACCTTATCCACTGAGGTAACTGCTCAGTGGATAAGCTAGGGTAGCAAGCATTGATAATGCTATGATTATTGGTAATGTTCCTATCTTAACCTCTCTGGTGGTAAATGTTGATACTCTTCTATTTTCTTTCATCCATCCATCATCACTGTTGCTACAGCAGTCTACAGTACATAAATAAACCAACAAATTAACTTCAAAAGAGCTGTGACATGTTTTAGTTTTCAACAGAGTTAAATCTCTCTGGGAGCACATTCACCATCCAACAGAACACATGGTGTGTCCATCCTGCATTTAAGATCTTATAATTTTCAACTTAACCACTCAAACCTGCCACATCAAAGCAAAGACACGAGACACATTAGTGTGTGCAGACGACCAGAGCGATGGACCCTAACCCAGAATCCTTTTCAAACGTCCAACCATGCTGACAGCACTCCAAAGACAGCCTGCCCACATCAAACCTTGCACAGAGACTAAGTGAGCCTCAAGAGACCAACGTTGCTCAACATCAGAGTCCATGCTAATTTACTGACTGAATTCATGTACCTGACAGGAGTGGCTTTCAAAGTGTTTGACGTGAATGTTTTTCATTTAAGACAGTAGTGTTACATTTCACTTTGAAGTGTTATAAAGTGGATAACTGGTCCCCTCAACATTTTTTTTTTTTAGAACAAATGTCTGTGGGAAAGCATGATTTATAACCATGATACAGAGTGGTAGATTTGCAGAGTTCAAATGTGGCAGGTAGAACCAGAGTGGCAAGATCCATGCCACTGAAAACACCTTCTTGGAAGCACACGTAACAGAGTCTTGCACTTCCACAAAGCTAGACATCGCCTTTAAACCCTTTCAGGCAGTAACGCACAATTAACACCCAATGATCAAGCTAATTGGATCGGCAACTGGAAACCGGATTGGCACATGTCACCATAATCCTGTGCAATTTCTCCAGTGATTCATGATCATGGATGGGACTTGGATCCATCACCAAGATGACCATCAGAGATGAACCACAAGAGCATTCAGAGAATAATGGGCAACCACCACCTAACAGAAGAGGGCCAACAGAATTCAAACTTCTTTTTTTCCCCCCACCATCAGATCTTTCTGATGTCATAAAGCAAGAAAACAAAAGAAAGATCAACGGAAAATCTGTTTCAGGATGTTAGGAGAGATCAAAGGAAACATTTGGAGACAGATCTGGATCACCCCAAAATGTAATCAACACTTCCGTGACCTAAAGATTATAGCTGTAAAATTTTATCAAAGACGTCTGAGAAAGTTGAGTCATTATAGTCTATGGTAGCCATCGCTGGTATTCAGGAATGTGAATTAAGCTCAAACACCTGACCTATTGAGCTTGTTTGGCATGCTCTACAAACTATGAGGAGCTCAGTGGTCACAATTTTGCCACAAATGGAGGTCCACGATGCAGATATTTTCAAAGATGGGATCTATACGCTTATTAACTAAACTGGACTGAGTTTGCAAATGTAGGATGGGACTCATCTGCACTCATATGACAAACCGACATGACTTTTAAGTGAACCAGACATTAGCAGTCTGTACTTCTCAGACAGTGACATTCCAACCCTAATTCAACAGATGCTCCCATAAACTCGACATAAGCATGACACATCCAATAGTTCCTGGATACACCCCCGTAACAGACATTTACAAGTTGTTATAATAACCCTCTGAGCTACACACCACCCCAAATGGCAAAGTAGTGTATACAGTATGTGTACACAGTAACGGTGTCTAATAGGACATGGTCTTTATTGTTGTGGAATTTAAGCTCATCTGGCTTCCATTAGAATACATCCTGGTGTATTTCCATAAGGGAGACAGCTGTCTGGAAAACACGACGATGGACGTTTCCATGGCAGACGCTTCCTGACAACACTGAGGTGTTGATGGAGATGTGACGGAGATGTTGGCAATGATTATGGTGGTAAAGTCACCTGCCGCGCCACTACAGCCAACTAAGCAATTAGGAGGGGAAGTCGTGGAAGTAATCTTCACAGACAGGACATAAACTTCACTGATGGAACTCAATTTTGTTCTTCATTTAAGTAATATTTTGAGTGGCTTTCTGCTCCATACAAAAGCATACAGCAGTGAATCAAGTGTATTTACTGTACTGTTCTGAATATGACTTTTTTTTGGGGGAAATACGTCTGAAAAATATTGGATTGTCTTATATTCAGGGTGTAGACTTTTACATGTCATATGCATCTGCAACAGTAATTGGTACCACATACCCTTGAAACGAGTGTGCTCCCCTCGAAACTGAAGCTACCAACTCATCTAACAGTGCTGCATGAAAGAGAGATAGTGATAATATTATTTCCATCAAGATTCACAGAAATTGGTTCCCAGCTAATCCTGTTAAATCGACCAACAGATGGATTAGGTGATAATTCGTACCTCCATAATTTGGTTCTGTGCAGTTAATTGAAAAACTATTAACCGGGTCGCGGGGGGCAGCAGACCAAGCAGCTCAGCCCACACTTCCCTATCCTCGGCCAAGAACTGTAACTCTTCCTGGGGGATCCCGAGGCGTTCCCAAGGCAGCTCGGAAATATATTCCCTCCAGCGTGTCCTGGGTCTTCCCCGGGGCCTCCTCCCAGCTGGACGTGCCTGGAAGACCTCCCTAGGGAGACGACCAGGGTCCATCCTCACCAGATGCCCGGATCACCTCAACTGGCTCCTTTTGATACAAAGAAGCAGCGGCTCGACTCCGAGTCCCTCCCGGATAGTCGAGCTTCTCACCCTGCCCCCGAGTGTAAGCCCAGACACCCGACTGAGGAACCTCATTTCCGCCGCTTTTATCCGTGACCTTGTTCTTTCGGTCACTACCCAAAGCACATGACCATAGGTGAGGATAGGAGCGTAAATCGACTGGTAAATCGAGAGCCTCACCTTCTGGCTCAGCTCTTTCTTCGCCACAACGGTCCCGTACAGCGTCCACAGGACCTCACTGTTAACCTAATTAACGTCAAA
>OMMV01054294.1:0-14392 GCA_900302635.1 Chatrabus melanurus
TGCCGTTGAGTGCCTTGCATGGCAGCACCCTGACAGCGGTGTGTGTGAATGTGAGGCATCATTGTAAAGCGCTATATAAATGCAGTCCATTTAATGTGTTCTTGCCTTTAATGATTACTTACGAGATATATTGATGTTATTAAATTTCTGTAGGGATTATTTACCATACGGCATATCCACACAAAACAAACTGATCAGAATAATCTTTGAAGAATGTTACAGAATATATACAGACCAGATCTAGACAAGTATATTTGAAAAAAAAAAAATACATGCAGCAGCCTATAGTTCTTCAGATGCTGTTGTACCACTAATGTACCAATTATTAAAAGCTACCAGTTGCTGTGAGAGTGGAGACATCCCTCTCTGCCTTTAAGAAGCTCGTGAAGACTCTCCTTTTCCGAGAGTACTTCCCTTCATAACTATCTAACCTCCACTCACCCACACTGTCCTGTAACCTGGTTATACTAACACTCTACACCTCGCTTACTCTGTTTTCCTGCATTTCTGTAAACTTGTTTATGTCCTCTTCTGTAAGTCGCTTTGGATAAAAGCGTCTGCCAAGTGCAATGTAATGTAATGTAATGTAATGTAAAAGTCATGTTAAAACAATGTTTTAACATGACTACGGCTGTAGAAACTAAATGACAACGGAGCTAAAAGCACTGTCTTGAATGTCACATATAAGATATACTCTGTGTTTAAGTCTTTATGATCACTGTTGTCTTAATGACAGATAGCAAAGCCATTGTGGATGGGAATCTGAAGCTGATCCTGGGTCTTATCTGGACTCTCATCCTTCACTACTCCATCTCTATGCCCATGTGGGATGACGAGGATGAAGAAGAGGCTAAGAAACAGACCCCTAAGCAGCGTCTGCTGGGCTGGATCCAGAATAAAGTTCCCCAGCTGCCCATCACTAACTTCAACCGGGACTGGAGGGACGGCAAAGCTCTGGGAGCGCTTGTTGATAACTGTGCCCCCGGTAAGACATCACCTGGATATGTGTTGACTCAGCATATGTGCGGGGTTTGCATAAGGGATTAGTGTGGTTTTTCATGGTTGCTTCAGGTCAGGCATATGTCACTTTTTGTATTTGTCTCCTTTGCACCTCATCTTGATGTGGGTATTGTGTATCCTTCACACATACTCGAGCACGCACGCAGGAGTAGATGTCCGCCGGTGTAATCTGTCTCGGTAGAGCAGGTAGCATCAGAGGGTAAAAGGCTGGAGGACGCCCCTGCCAGCTGTCCCACAGTGACTGAAGCTTTCACTCTCGCTGTTTCGGAGCCCGAGGCCCCGAGCCTTCCCTTAATGTTTATAGTGTTGCTGCTACACAACACCCCCAAATTTGGTCACCATTCCTCTTCTCTTCTGTCAAGGGGAATGCTTGGCTCTACATCAAAATGCAGAGTGATGTGTCACGGGGAGGTGGGTAAGCCGTGGATCTGCGGATCGCAAAGCCATCATTTCAGCTGCTGCCAGCTTGAAGTTGCGCATCCAACACTGAACATTTGAGACTCGTCTTTGCCTCGCCAAAGGTGGAGGAGTGCGGAACACTGTGTTTAACTGTGTTTATACAAGCCATTGATCTGAGGAGATGCATCGTTCAAACACTGTAATGTAACACTGACCATACAAGGTGCTGCTGCTTCTGCTGCTGCGTTTTAAAATACAGAAACACACTGTGGAAGCTCTGCTGCGAGCGAGACGTTAAATGATGTATGATTTTAAATTTTAAAACAACACAAAAGAATTTCTGGCACATTCTGTTTATTTATCTCACTTTTGGACTTACAGTAATGTTGGATTTTGAGAGGCATGGTTATGGTTTGAGTGTGAGGATCACTGTTCTCCTGAGATTACAGTAAATGCGACTTGATCTACCCCCATTGGCTGGGGTTAGATTTCGGATTTAAACCCATCCTGAAACATTCCACACATAATAATAGCAGAAATGAACCTTTTTGGTTCTTTCAGCCAAGTGAACCAGTTTCTTCAGAAAATAATTCAGTGTTTTTTGAAAAACAGAATGAAATAATTGCTGAAGAAAATAATTCACAGTGTCAAATGGCTCAAATCACCGAATGAACCAATTGCTTCTGACAATGATTCAGTTTCAAAATGCTCTGCACAGCAAATGAAACGTTTTCTTTGAAAATAATTTTTGCTATTAAAATCCTTTAAACGCCCTGCGATGGACTGGTGGCCTGTCCAGGGTGTCCCCCGCCTCTTGCCCAATGACTGCTGTGATAGGATCCAGTTTTCAAGACCACATGAAACAACTGGGTTTTGAAATGATCGAAACATTGAATGAAAAATTTTGTTTTGAATATAATTTGGTGTTTCAAAATGTTTGAAACACTTGAATGTTGACATTTAGTGTACAGTGGGGATTTGTTGGGTCTGCAAATGATTCACTGTTGTGAAACACACAGAAAACAAAATGAAATAATTGCTTCATAAAACAGTAATAGTTTCAAACCACTCAAAGAACTAAATAAAACAGTTGCTTCTGAAATGTTATTTTTTTCAAACAGTTGAAGCACTGAATGAACCAGTTCTTTCAAAGAGAATAGTCAGTGTTTCAAAATGCTGAAAATGGCACAATCTAGTAGACAGTGGGACAGCCTCCAAAATAGAATTCCTGCTGTCGAACCTGCTTCAAGGCCTCTCAGATTAGTTTTGCAGAAGCACAATTCTTGTGCTCTGTACTGCTATTGCACATTGCTTCATTGCTGATGGATGTAAACTGTCTTTAAATCACTATTTATACTGAATTACTGTGTCTGTATTAATTGGATAATGATATTCTGTGGTGTTCCTGAGCCTTGTGAGCGAGTGGCCCACTTCATTTCCAACACTAATCCAATTTAGGCATTAGCAGCATGGTGGAGTGTAGCTTTAGCCCCAGTGAAAGTGCCAGACTGTCTGTTGAGGTTTCTTTTGAACACTCATGCATTTGCTGAGCCAGACCTTGTTTGTCACACATCCCGAGTTCACGGAAGCGATGCAGTGTGGGTAAGGTCATGCGACGATGTAGTTGCAGGTGTTGTGCAGATAGCGGTGACAGTCGGCATTGCCTTATCACAACACAACACTGTAGCTGCATTTCTGTGTGCACACTGGTCTAATCTCCTTGTTTGCATTGTGTTAGGTCTGTGCCCTGATTGGGCGGAGTGGGATCCAAACCAGCCTGTGGAGAATGCCAGGGAAGCCATGCAACAGGCTGACGACTGGCTGGGCGTGCCTCAGGTAAGGTGCATAATAGTGCATCATGACAAATGTCTCTTGGTTTGTTTGACTCAGACGAACGCCAAATGGTATCACAGGAGTGGGTAATTGTCAAACACTGGAAATCATCACATGTTTACTCACACAAAAAACTAGCATCAGGAAGCATTTAGCATGGCCTCACCACATGTACATGCACTGTGAGGCATCACAGCCATAAAATAGGGCAAGATTCATTTTGCAAACGAGTACAGTGTTTATTCAGGGAGTTTGTGTTGCAGGACGTCATGAAATATTTATGATCAAACTCACTCACAACATTTCTGTTGACTTTATTTTGGCTCTTAGTAAGTGTTGGAGTTTTATTTGGTAGATTTGTCAGTTTGTGGAGGTGAGAGTTTTCTTAACGCCTTCGGAGTCAGGCGCTGAAACCGAGGTGAGAATGAACAATGTGAAGAGAGCACGAGTGCAATATCTCCGGTCCCAGCTGGAAGACTGCGAGTCTTAATATTGTAAAGTTCACCATGCTGGTTGTTTACTTGTCTTGGAAACGCTCAGTATTCTCCTACAGGCTTAGCGTCAGTGAGATAGCAGGTGTGTGTGTGTCATGCCGTTGCAGGCCAGGGGAGTGGATTCTAGTATGCTAGTGTTAAACAAGATGTGGTGGGGGCGGGGGGTGCACAGTGCAGTGCTGGCTTGGAATGCTGGCTTGTTAAGTGCAACAGTCCTTAACCCCGCTGTCTCTGGGTTAAATATAACCAGCTTTACTCTGCTATTTGACCGACAGGCAAACGAGTGCTCAAAAGGCGAGAAGAGTCAGAGGTGGAGGGACTAAATAAGATTAATCCTTCTTAAATCCCTTTTCACTATGCTTAATCAAAGAAAGCTGGATATAAAGAGCTTTTTTCCATGTTACAAAATGCAATATGTTTAGTTTTTTTCAGTCCTTTTCAGATTAATCCAGCAAACTAAAGGGTAAATTTATTCTTAAATTGCTTACATATAGCGGTGGTCTTGCATGGCCAGACCTAGGCTCTTGACATGAAAGAAACTGACAGACAATCTTATTTTAAGCTACATCTAACTTCAAAACCACACATGATGACAGAGGCAGAGAGAGAAGGAAGAAGTGGCTGCTTTGGCTATGTACATACAAAATCCTTTCCAGAGGGTTGTGTGGACTTGTGACCATGTTATTTGAGTTTTAGAATGTAACCGCTGTTAAACAATCAGAAACTAATGCTTTATATCTCTGATATAGTAAATTTCTGTGTGCAAATGGTCTCTGTCTCACTGAACCCATTCACTCCGTACTTGGCTCGACCACTTCCCTTGCTCTCTTTTTCTTTTGCTGCTAAATTCAGACCATATTCTTTCAGCAGGGTTGTGTGGCGGTACGACCATGTTATTTAAGTTTTGAAACATAACTATTGTTAAAACAATGAGAAAAAATGGTTAACTTCTCTGATTTATTATCGTTCAGTGAAAAATCAGTGTCGCTGTCACTGACAAAGGCACCTGCTCCTAATGTCCATCATCCATTCAGCAGGTGGCAGACACATCTATGGCATATACAAAGTTGCATTTTAGATTTTTTGGATGCATCAAAGTTCACCAGATTTTAATCTGTTTGTCCTCATTATATGTTCTTTTAGTTTGGAGAGTTACAATATGTTATCATATCATATTAACACATTGGAGGGGATGGGATTCATGTATTTATCTTTTCACTCACTGCATTTTACAGGCTATATGCCGAGGCTTTTCCAAAGACTGCGGATATGTTTTGGATAAAACCCAACCATGTGGCCACACAGACTCCTGCTAATGTCTGTTTTGCTCTCTGCGCTGTAGGTGATTGCCCCTGAGGAGATTGTGGATCCAGATGTGGATGAGCATTCGGTGATGACCTACCTGTCTCAGTTCCCCAAAGCAAAGCTGAAGCCTGGAGCTCCTCTGAGGCCCAAACACCTTTTCCCAAACAAGGCCAAAGCTTATGGTCCTGGTGGGTATCTGAAAAGTAGTAGTCCAACATGCAAAACCTCACAACAGTTCATATGAAAAGTGTGAATATGTAAATAATATAGTTCACCTGTAATACAAATAATACTACTAGGAACCCGGGCAAAGCAGGAAAACGGAGCAGTCAATTGTAATTGGTGAGTGTGACAAATGTATGAAGCAACACATTTGTTGGAGACAAGGTCAGGTCAGGTCTGGGAGCATGCACTGGTGCCATACGACGCTGTATCCACCACACTACAGAATCACCCTGGGTCCTGGATGGCAACAACCCAGGCAAGAGAACTAGTCTATCCCCACCTTCCAAAAGCAGTCATCTGTCTGTTGCACTGAGGTGATACGCGGGTGCTCCTTTTGCCTTTTCCAGTTGCTGGGGTCCTCAACATTTGAGGCACCTGCATGAAGTATCATACCCAGAAACATGTGCCATATGGCCAAAATGTCATACCCGATGTTTTCTCACAATACAAGTAGTACGCCTCATCTGAGTCTCCCTACATAACCCTTTGTTTGACTCAAAATCATTCCGGCAGTACCCAAGGATCGTCTGAAGAGACCTAGTACTAAAGTCATCCAGTCGTTGCCTTAGGTCAGTGGTTAGCATCCAAGTCTCAAAACCCACAACCTCGATCTCAAAGGCCAAGGACCCATAGATAAATATCACTGCTGAAAAAAGTGAATCTCTCTGCAAGTTCAACACTTTTACTGCATACAGATACACTTCTGATGACTGAGTCCACAAAGTCATTGATAGTCTGGAACCAGGACAATCACAATCACATCACAATCAGACACTCTGACTACTCACTTATCTTCTCAAGTGCTGCAACAGGGCATCCATTGATTCTGCAAAGATCACAGCATCATCCCCAAAGTCAAGGTCAGATAACCTTTCCTCACCAACATGGGCACCTAAGTTGCTGGATTCCATGCTACCCAACACCCAGTCTATGCAAGTATTGTACAGAATAGGATCCAGAACACATCCCTAATGAATGCCAGAATTCACTGGGAAGAAGTCCAAAACTCTGCTTTCGCTCATCACAACACCTGTATATATGCTGGCTATGATGTTCAGTAACCTGTTCGGGATCTCACAAATTGTCATGATGTCCCACAGAGCAGCCCAGTCAACTGAATCAAACACTTGGTAAAAATCAACATAAGCTGCAAAGAAGCATTGGCGATATTAGCAATTGCATTCAATAAATACTCGCAGAGCTTAGATGCAGTCAATGGTTGACTTCTTGGGCATGAAGCACGACTGCTCCGGTCACTGAGCAGTAAATAACTGAGAGTGGATCATGTTAAGACTGATCCTTGCAAGTACTTTTCCTGCCACAGAGAACACTGTAATACCCCTGTAGTTGTTGCAATCTATGCAATCACGCTTTCCTTTCCAGAGATGGACAAGTCTTTTCTTCCAGTTAGTAAAGGTGATGGTGATTGTGAAAAGAAGGGTGCTGGAAAGAAGCCAGATATTGTTTATTTCTAATGCGGTGCCAATAGCAAAAGATGTCATAATCAAAGAAGGTCATGTACAGTAGCTAATGGCTCACTATGCCTTGATGAAGAGGCTATTATACTACAGACTTTGTGTTGCTTTGTTTGGTGTCAGTTTCAACATTTAGGACTGTTAGTTTAAAAGGCTGGAATGGTAACATTGTATTATATACTGTGTACCAGTCATTCTGTAAATACTTTTCTTAACCTTTCCTGGATGCCATTGCCTTCAGTTCATATTGTTGTACCAAAGAAATCAATTTGATGATACCTAAAGCTTTCTTTTGAGAGGTAATTCATCATAACAAACAATTGTAGTTTTCAAACGCACATATTTGTCATTTTTTTGTTGCTGTGGAAACTGTAAAGCAAAGTGTCATCAATCAAAGTGTCACTGTTAAAATCTCAGTTGAAGGGATTCACGTTCCGCTGTGTTGTAATCATATTGGGAAGTTAAAGACAGCAGAAAAATAACTGTCCAACATTCATTCAGTATTTTTATTGCATTATTGTTGGAGATTAGTTTTAAGTTTATTTCCAGGATGATTACATTACAGCTGAACTCAGTGTTAGAAAACAGTTTCCAGTAAGTTATGTGTATAATACTGTATATTGATTTCAAACATAAATATAGCTTGTATGATACTTTAAGTTTTTAAAGAACAAGCTTTTTATGCTCATGAACTGTCTCCCTCCCATTGCTAAACCTTTTATATTGCTCTGTTGTCTTTGTTTGAATCTCAGGTATTGAGCCTCACGGCAACAAGGTGCTGCAGCCAGCTGTGTTCACTGTGGAGACTTTGGAGGCAGGAAGTGGTGAAGTCCTAGTCTATGTGGAAGATCCTGAGGGACACAAAGAGGAGGCAAGTTATACCTGATACATAAGGAATCTAAAGGGGGTATCTCACCTGCAATTTTTCGTATGGTGTAAATTTGCGACCTGATTTTTCATGACTTTTTCACTTTTTTTTTTTTTGCCGCAAAAGATACGCGAGATGTTCGTGCGAATGTCTCACTGTAATGACTAGTCTGTATGGCTGCAATATATTTAGCCTTTTTGCCGCATGCATCGCACACCCCTTGCCACTACAGGTGACAATTTTGTGGCCTTTACGGCCATTATGAGAATGTCACGCGGCACTTGTGTGCTAAAACAGACAGATTTGATACAGATTTGCTACTATTTGACATCAGAGCCTCAATTTTTGCAGTCGCAGGAAATTTCAAACTTTTTAAAAATTCCCATGTGCAATTTTTGACAACTTGTGACCATTCTGCGAGCCCACAACTGTCGCGAGGCTTTTTGGCAAATAAAAAGTGCAAATTTATGATTACCATTGCAAATTGGCCGCAAAGCAAAAAAAATAAATAAATAAATAAAATCGCAGGTGAGATACCCCTTTAGTATAAGCCCTGTCAGATAATACTAGTTTCAAAGTGTAAAATCTGGGAATTAACCCAGCTCACTCTTTCTTTCTATTCCACAGGCTAAAGTTAAGCCCAACAATGACAAAAAGAGAACCTACACTGTTACCTATCTTCCTAAAGTTGAAGGTGTCCACAAGGTAAGAGCCAACAACAACAACAACAGCACTAATAATAATAATAATAAAGTACAAGTAGTGTAGTAGTAGTAGTAGTAGTAGTACAAGTATGCAGCCTGCTGTCTTCTTTTTCACGTTAAGAATGCAGAGTGATCCCACAACCTGAAACTGCATGACACATGATGGCACATAAAGCTCAACAATTTCTGAGAGATAAGACAGCGCATAATGATTCAGTATTTAATGGGTTAACAACGAAACCTTGAAACACAACTGACATTATGTTTACATACACTAAAGGGACACAAAACGGCACCCCAAACCACAGCACTGTATTTACTTTGAAACATTGCCGTTACAGACAAAGCCCTGTTACAAAATGAAACAAAAACAATGGCTGGGGCAAAAAACAAGAATTCAGAGCACTATCTTCGCTTGCATTACCAAGAAGGAGTGTAACTTTAAACAAGTGTTCTTACATCAGTCAGAGCAGAAAGAACTTAGCTTTATTTTTTCAAAGACATCCTAAATTTGTCTTGCTACTTCCATCGCCCACAGGTGAAGGTGCTGTTTGCGGGACAGGACATTGACAAGAGCCCCTACACGGTGAACGTGGCGAAGGATATGGGTGACCCCAGTAAGGTCCATGCTCGGGGGCCTGGTTTGGAGCCTACGGGCAACGTGGCAAACAAACCAACCTACTTTGACATCTACACTGCTGGTAAGTGTGGAAAACGTGACCACCAGAAAGCTTTACTTTCTCCTGCGGTGACTAAGTAGACTCATTTTTCACTCACAGGTGCCGGTAATGGTGATGTCAGTGTGATCATCATCGATCCCCAGAGCAAAAAGGACACAGTGGAGCTCATCCTGGAGAATAAGGGGGACTGTGTTTTTCGTTGCACCTACCGCCCCATTATGCAGGGGCCACACACCATCCACATACTGTTTGCAGGCCAGGAGATCCCCAAGAGCCCCTTCACTGTCAATATCGCAGAGGGTGAGACATCTGTCTGTGTTGTAAATAGCTGTCAGACAAATCAGGTTTCTGAGCGTGCTGTTAGTGTCAGGGTGGTCTATCCATCACAGTCTTCTTCATTTTCCCTGGAACTACTGCCCAGGAGCATAACCCATTCTATCTGTCATTTCTAGCTCCACCCGTTGCTCCTCCTGTAGGAGCTCCGCTGCAGATAGTCCCTCAGTCAGTGCGCACCCCTCCTGGAGTGAAGGGTAGAAAGGGGGCTCCGCCCTCAATACCTGGCCGCCCAAGTTAGTATTGTCTGTTGGGAGGAGCTTGTGCCAAATGCTCAGCCAAGACCGCGCCCTCTCCATCCACCTCCTCCCCCATGCAATGCGCTGTGGATGTGCTTTCTTTCTGATTTCGTGGTGGCCCCAGAGCCCTCTGAGCTCTGGGTCTGCTGTGCTTCGTCGCCTGCTCGTTGTGTTTGTGCGCTGCAGCTTGACGGTTTACTTTGTTCAGAGACAGACAGCGAGAGAGAGAGAGAAAGCTGGAAGATGTAATGTTGTACAAGTATTTACAGCCTGTCATAGCTTGCCTTGCTGTCTACTTTTCACTGTTAAATATTGTTGCTTGTGCTGTATTATCAAATGTATATTCGCATCAACCAGCGAATACTTGAAGCCTATAGTCAACATTTCTGGGTGACAGACTGGAATGTTGTCAGATGCTCCCTGTATGCTCTGAAATGCGACAATATCATGTTCAGTTTTTTATTTTGTACATGGATGGCACCAAAAAAAGCATTGTTTTAAGCTTCTTTCAGTGGCTGAAAAGAATCCAATCTGATTTGGGTATTTTTATGTTTGTGCTACTAACATTGTGGTCAACTGCTGGCTGCTTCCATCCGCCCTCTGCTTTGCTAAAGATTTCTCTGTTTCATGTCTATTGTTATTCCTTTCAGCCATAAATCCCAATGCCTGCAGAGCAACGGGCAGAGGCCTTCAGCCTAAAGGAGTGAGAGTAAAGGAGGTTGCAGACTTCAAAGTTTTCACCAAGGGAGCTGGGAGTGGAGTGCTGAATGTCTCAGTCAGAGGGCCAAGTGAGTCAGAAGGCTTTGTGCTTTGGAATGATTTGCTGTGTTTGGGTTTTGTCTGAAAAGCAGCATTCGAATATGGATATGATGAAACTCAAAACAGAATGCACGAGCTGTCTTTTTGCCTTCATGAAAATTCATATTAACTGTATTATTTATCTTCAGGTGGTGCAGAGGAGCAAGTGAAAGTGCGGGATGCAGGAAATGGTGTGTACGAATGTGAATATTACCCCCTGAAGCCTGGTAAATACACAGTCAGCATCACCTGGGGAGGTCAGCCTATCCCACGCAGGTAGGAGCCTATTGCTGCTCTTTAACAATGCATGTTCACATTTCAAATTGACTATATTGTGTATTATTGTGTGTGCTGCAGCCCCTTTGAAGTGGAGGTAGGTCCAGAAGCAGGTTTTCAGAAGGTGAGGGCCTGGGGTCCAGGACTTAAGACTGGCATGGTGGGCAAATCTGCTGATTTTGTTGTTGAGGCCATTGGCACTGAAGTAGGAACTCTCGGTAAGTCATATTACCAAGTTGTTAGAGAACAGCGAGTCTTTTAAGGGTCCTGCATATCTGAAATGTAAACATGTCAATTCTTGATGTCCAGGCTTCTCCATCGAAGGTCCATCTCAGGCTAAAATTGAGTGTGATGATAAGGGGGACGGCTCCTGTGATGTGCGCTATTGGCCCACTGAGCCTGGCGACTATGCAGTGCATGTCATTTGTGATGATGAGGACATAAAGGACAGCCCCTTCATGGCTCACATCCTCCCTGCAGCCAATGACATCTTCCCTGAGAAGGTATTTTCTTCGCTTAGCGTGAATTAGATTAGCACGGTTTCTATTCTCCGACCAAAGCATGTTAACACTAGAGAGTGCTCCAAGAGCACATAACTTCCGCCAACACTTCACAAATATCTCTGTAACTATTAGAGATACATTTTAGCAAGATTATGCCAAAACTACTGAACTTGGTGAAAGAGTGTGGTATAGGCCAAGGAAGAAACCATTAACTTTTGTAGCAGATCCAATTAAGGGGGGGTGGCAGATCCAAGATTTTTCCCCCACTTTCTTTAACATTGTGAGACAGGGTGTTTTTCAACATTTTTGTGAATTTCTCAAGATATAATGTAGATATTGGCACTCTACATATGCCTGATTTTTTCATATAGATTTGTGCATTATCTCGAGAAATTCACGAAAATGTTGAAAAATGCAGTTTCTCGCAATGTTAAAAAAAACTTGAAAAAAAATCCTGCATCTGCCCCCTTAATTGGATCCACTCCAAAGGTTAATTGTTTCTTCCTTGGCTCATACCTACCCTTTCACAGAGTTTCAAGAAAATCAGTTTAGTAGTTATTGTGTAATCCTGCTAACAGACAGGCAAACAGCACTGAAAATAACCTCCTTGGCGGCGGTAATAATCAAATTCCTTGCCTGGCTGCAGGTGAAAGCATATGGTCCAGGCCTGCAGGCCACCGGTGTCATTGTAAATAAACCAACTGACTTCACTGTTGATGCCCGCATGGCTGGGAAGGGTAACCTCAAGATCTATGCACAGGTATGAAATATTTATTGTTCATTTATAGAGACACATCATCATGTATTTCATGTGGCCTCGCAGGCCTGAACTGACATGTTTGTGTTACTTATAAGGACGCCGAAGGCTGCACCTTCAACATCAAGATTACTGACAAGGGAGATGGTACTTTTGTGTGTGCCTACACACCTGTCAAGCCCATTAAGCACACTATAATCATCACCTGGGGAGATGTTAATGTGCCCAACAGTCCATTTAGGGTAAGATGTGAAGATGCACAAATACACATGTGCACACTCGAAATATAGCTTTTCGCTGAATTAACTATAATGATACTTTACCAAATATAGATGAAGTGGGAGATCTGCAGCAGCTGTGCTTCAACCAACTGATTCAAGTACACTGTGTATTTATTAGGTACTGGTTGGAGAGGGTTCTCATCCAGACAGAGTCAAGGTCTATGGGCCTGGAGTGGAGAAGACGGGCCTGAAGGCTAACGAGCCGACATACTTCACTGTGGACTGCAGCGAAGCAGGCCAAGGTCAGAATGCATGACGACATTATGTACAGTGGGTCGATTTTGAAAAAAAACAAAACACTTAAACATTAAAATGATGCTAAATTGAATTAGTGCAAAATCCTAAGGATGTGGAGAAAAAAAGTATAAAATGAATAGAAAAAACGAATATATTCAGCTGAAGAGGCTATAATTATTTAAAAGAATAATTTATTGACAAGAAATGTCAAAAAAGACAAAGTTGTTATTTTTTTTTAAGTCTGCTTATCTAATTTAGAATGACCTTCATCATCTGTGCTTGTTGATGCGTCACTTTAGGGGACATCAGTATTGGAATTAAGTGTGCCCCTGGGGTGGTTGGTCCAGCTGAGGCAGACATTGACTTTGATATCATCAAGAATGACAATGACACCTTCACTGTCAAGTACACTCCTCCTGGTCCAGGCCGCTATACCATCATGGTGTTGTTTGCTGACCAGGTAGGAATTCAGTTTCCAGACCAGAGGGACTGATGGCATAATATTGAAGCATTCTTTGTATTAATGGATGTTTGTTATCTTTAATACTTTCTCGTGGATTTGCTTTTACATATACTTACTTTGTCAGGAAATTCCTATTAGTCCATTCAAAGTAAAAGTGGATCCTTCTCATGATGCTGGCAAAGTGAGAGCAGAAGGCCCTGGACTCAACAAGACAGGTGAGATTTGTTGAGCTCAAGTACCAAAATGATATAATTGCCAAGCTGAATACGTAGGTTTTGTAGTGGTAACAATATGGTTGGTAGAACTGACAAATATTGTGTACTTCAGGTGTGGAGGTGGGCACTCCAACCCACTTCACCATCTACACAAAAGGAGCAGGCAAGGCCAAGCCTGAGGTTCATTTCACAGCATCAGGCCCAGGAGAGGCTGTTCGTGACTTAGAGATCATCGATAACCACGATTACTCATACACTGTCAAATACACTGCCCTTCAGCAGGTACAGAATACTGCTGTTAGAATGTCAGTGCCATTAATAATACAACACTATGGAGACTATTCACAGTAATATCAGTGACATTCATTTTCCTGTAACTTTTCAGGGTAACATGGCAATTTCAGTGACTTACGGAGGAGATCCCATTCCCAAGAGCCCATTCCATATCACAGTGGCCCCACCTCTTGATCTCGGAAAGGTCAAAGTGGAGGGACTAGACACCAGTATGTTGCAAGCATAATTCTTTCATTTTACAAGTGATTATTATTTGGTAAATATGTTTCTTCCTACTACTATGCATGAAGCAAAACTTGTTTATGAACATTTTCATTGCAGAAGTGGAGGTAGGAAAGGACCAAGAGTTTACAGTAAACACAAAAGGTGCTGGTGGGCAGGGCAATGTGGGCGTAAGGATGACTTCACCCTCTGGCCGACCAATCCCATGCAAACTAGAATCAGACAAAGCCAAAGGTGCTCACAGCGTGAAGTATATTCCCCCTGAGGAAGGGCAATATAAGGTTGATGTCAGCTATGATGGCAACCCGGTGATGGGAAGTCCCTTCGGAGTAGAAGCAGTGATGCCTGCTGATCCTTCAAAGGTAATGAAAGCTGCTTGTAGTTACCCAATTTTATTTTGTTGAGAAACATACTTAAAGGTACTAACTGCACTAATTCCAATTTTTTAAAAGTCTTTCATCTGACCTATAATAATAGTTTTTTACCATTTCAGGTCCAGAGCATACGCTAACGGTGCGATATACATAGATAATCATACTTTTACAGTCGCGCAATTCTTAAAATGTGTCCCGCATGTAACGAGGCCGAAGTTTGCCGAAGTGCACGACAACAATATCGCGAGACTACCGCGATGAAATGTCAATCGATTATAACATACCTGAACGTCCGAAATATCAGAAGCCGACGAAGAATCGTAAGCCCCCTTTAATATCAACAGCAGAATTGCCGCCACACAAGTTTTTCTGTAAAAGCAAAGGCGGAAAAACATCT
>OMMV01054327.1:3673-15306 GCA_900302635.1 Chatrabus melanurus
ATTGCTAATAGGACCTGTCTTAGAGGTGAAATGGTGTTAACCTCTTATCAACCCTAGGTCAACCACTTACAGGCTAGATAGAATTCATTACATTTCACCCACTTCATCATCACCATCTGACTGACCAATTTCACACGTGTGACAATGACAGACAAGTGGAAAGACCAGAGATGTATTTTAGCAATCACTTTCACATTCCACTATAAACACTGTTCATTGTTCCTTTGTCTCAAACACTTGACTCATTCCAGTCCAGGCTTAATGGGATATTTTGGTGTTTGTACTGTGAACCAGTCAAAACCACAGCCGTGCAGTTAACTAGTGAGGCAGTGTGGGTTTACCTCGCTGTGGCTGCCACAGCACAACACACACGACCAGGCGGCAATTAAGATGTTAACAGATAACTTCATAAGGACGGCAAACAGAGGGAGGAGGAGGAAAAGACCCAAACCACAACAGATTTCCAAGACTTCTAATTAATAGCGACGGCAATTAAAGTGGAATTTAGCCTTCTTGTCTTTGTTGCTTTCCCTCTCCCTCACCTCTGATTGCCTTTTCTAACTGACGAAGAGAAATGGAAATTTGTAAGACATCTTTTTATGCAAAATTTCTTCATGATTCATGTTGCTAGCAATAGTGGTAAAATAGCCATTACAAACAAGCTGTCAAATAGCCAAATTACTGAGTCATCACTTTGAGGCTTTTTGATACTTCCACACAAATGAAACACCTTCAGGAAACATTCCACTGTTTTGAAATATTCAAAATGATAAATGAACCATTTGCTTGAGAAGACAGTTCACTTTTTGAATTGCTTGAAACATTACAGTGGCAACATCAAAGTTACTGTGGAGATTCCTAAGTTCAGAAAATGATTTCACTGTCTCAAAATGCTCAAAACTCTTTATTTTGAAACACTAAATAAAACACTTGCTTCAGAAAATGATATACTGTTTAGAACCGCAAAATGTTAAATGAAAATGATTCACTGTTTTGAAAACATTCACAACTAAATACAATGATTGCATCAGGAAATGATTCACTTTTTTAAATGCTCAAAACTAGATGAAACAATTGCTTCTGTAAACGATTCAGTGTTTCAAAATGCTCAAAACTATTTTAAAACACGCAAATCTTCATTTTGAAACATGAAATAAAACACTTGCTTCAGAAGATGATTTACTGTTTTGAACTGCTCAAAATGCAAAATGAATGAGGAACAGAGGTGATGAAGAGGTGATGGGTAGATATGGTGTCAAGGAGAGGAATATGGAAGGACCAGCAAGTGAGACCAGGTCTGTTGTCTGGCTTAGAGATGATGATGGTAACAAAAAGACAGGAGGTGGGAATGCTGAAGAGTGACAGTTTGAGGTAGGATGGCTTTGAGACAAAGTGAGAGTGAGATGGTTCAGGCATGTGCATTGGAGGAACACAGGGTATATCAGGAGAAGGATGCTGAGGATGGAGTCGCCAGGCAGGAAGAGAATAAAGAGGCCAAAGAGGAGATTTATGGATGCGGTGAGGGAAGACATGCGGGTGGTTGGTGTGACAGAGGAAGATGCAGAGGACAGGCTGAGACAGAGATGGATGATCCGCTGTGGTGACCCCTAACGGGAGCAACTGTAAGACGAAGACGAAGAAATAATACAACACTTGCTTCTGAACATGATTGACTGTTTTGAACGACTCAAAATACTAAATGAATGAATTATTTTAGAAAAGATTGACCATTTAGAAACACTGACAACTAAATAAAATGACTGCTTCAGGAAGTGAAGCGTCCTGCTCAAAAAGTAGATGAAACAAATGTATCTTCATTTTGAAATTTTGAAACATTAAATGACACAATTTCTTCAGAATTTACTTCAGAATAAAAAGCACCACCCCCCCCAAAAAAAGAATGTTCTGGTTATAGCTCTGGTGTGTAGTAATCCATTTCTTGAAAGAACACGAATTTGTTGCCTTCCTAAAGCAGGTGGATGTTGTTGTGTATCTGCGTGTTGATGTGCGACAGTAGGGCCAAATCGTCAGGCAGGGGCAGGTGAATGATAGCAACTCTAATTAGCAGGGTGTTGGCTCCGGTGCTGCGAGTCGTCGGGGACTCCGAGGTGGCAGGCTCAGCGGGGAGCACTCAGAAAAACAGCTTTAATTGGTGGGAGTTATTTATAGACAAAGCAGCTCTTTCAAGGTTACTGGGTTAAGTCTGTTGCGACCTCTGAGGGGACCATCATGTTTGGCGGCAGCAAACAGGCCGCTGCCAACAAAACCCGCCACACATACCCACACTCGCTGGTGCACATCAGAAACTTCATACACCACACTCTCTCACACTTACTGCATAGCATATTGCGCCTTACCCATGCACTTAGACAAGCTGTTGACACCCTCAGCTTTGTGCAGAGAAAGAGCAAGTGGGAGAATAACAGATAGAAGAATGTGAGCGAGAGAGAGATAGAGAGAGCGACGTGGATGGAAAAGACAAGGTGGGAAGGTTGCTTCTGGGTTGAATCCCTCATTGGAGGCGTCTTCATCTGCCGCCCAATCCTCCCGGGGACCCCTACTTCTCCATTTCATTAGTTTGTCAGCCTGCACGAAGGATTGTGCATTAGGCCTTTAATTTAGTGGATAGCCAGAGGCTGGCTCTGCTGCCTGGTGAGACTCTCAGCTCCAACAGGCTGAAATCTAACTAGGATCAGCTTAGCTGAACTTAATGCTGCCGCACATACTGCAGTGCACCGCACCATCCATCCATCTATCTATCCGTTCATCTGTCTGTTTGCTATGAGCCATGATGCGGTTTGTCACAAACGGTTGGCAGCTTTCTTCTGTGAGCGTTAAGTGATGGTGGAAGCAGCAAAGGCGTTTTTTTGCCTTTCAAATCGAAGGCGCTTCACTCTCTCAGTGCCACTCAAGGTAATCTATTCAGCACACTGACATGCAGCGGGACTGCCGCTGAGCACTGGGTGGGATGTGGGTGGACTTCCAACACAACAACGACGACAACTGTATGCCACAATGCAACAAACGACAAGCACACACGTACATGCTCCGAGCCACCCAATTATAAACACACTCCAAAGCTGTGCACCCACACGCTGGCAGGGAGACAATTACTGTACATGCAACAAAGAGCAACAGACAAAGACAGCGAAGACGTCCATCTGACTCTCTGGTGACAATGCCCCTAAAGTATGGTGTCCTCTACCCTGCAACGTATTCCACCCCCGCCCCAACTTTTAACCCTCCAGCACCCCTCGGCCACGCTCACCCTCCCAGCACAGGTCTGTTTGTGGGATGGGAGAAGTAGCTGAAGGGGGTGCTGTGGTGTCGGTGGGGATGGGAGCCCTTCTTTTGTTTCCTGTTACAACATGCATTTCATGGGAAGACCTGGCTTCTGACCCTGCTGAGCACACACTGTGCTGAGGCTGGGAGCTGCAGGGGAAATGCCCATCTGTGGCATCCATCAGGACTGTGTCCTCCTGCTGGGGTTCTGTCAGAAGCCCAAGCGGGTGGTGGTGGTGGAGGGGAGGCTCGAAGCGACTTGATACCGAAGGGAAAGGGGGTGAGGCTTGTTGAAGAAAGGGGCTGAGGGGGTGAAATCAGGCAGCACACACGCTTGCAGAAAACAAGGTCCTCCCAGATTTGAAATGGGGGTTGGTGGGTAAAGGGGCAAATGTGTGTCTGTATAAACACTAAAACATATGGAGCTCAAGAAGTACGAGTCAGACGGACAATTAAAAAAACAGTTAACGGAAAGAATTATGAATTAAACAATCACTTTTATGCTGCTACTATTTTTCTTAATTGTGATTTCTGTGGCTGTGTTTGGAGAAACTGTGCACAGTACAACTTTTGTCTGCTACGTCAGCAGTTTTACAGCTTCATGGTGGAGTGGAACAGAGAAGGATTTTCTTAAAAAGAAGATGTGAAATTTCAGCTACAGTTTTCCAGAAGTCTCGATTTGATCAGTTTTCTTTTATTAAAGCCCTTCTTTGCGCCACAAGTCAAAAGTTGCACTCTGCACAGTTTATCCCATCGCAGCCACAGAAGCCTGTAATTTCTTCACAGTTGTCATTGGTGTCTTGGTGGCTTCCCTCACTTGTCTCCTTCTTGCACAGTCATTAAGTTTTTGAGAACTGCCTTGTACAGACAGATTTACCATACAGTACCATACTGTTTGCAATTCTTAATGACATATAAATGAAGTCCAAGACATATTCAGTGACTTGGAAATGTTCATGTGTCCATCCCCTGACTTGGGCTGTAAAATGGGCTGTAAAACTGATGATTTGTAGATACAATAATTCTTACTAGTTGGTACCCAGCTAGCATAGCTGATTCTTCAGGCTATAGTGTATAGTGGGGATATATATTTGTGACATTTGTAGATTTTCTTTGGTGACTGTTTTTTCTGCTTTGAACTGTATAAATCATTCATTAAATAGAGTATTAATGTAAGCATTAAATGGGTGTGCCCATATAAATATTAAAGACATTTATTTGGACGTAATGATATATTTTTGACATATTTTGTAGATTTTCTTTGGTTACTGTTTTTTGTGCTTTGAATTGTATAAATCATTCTTTAGATAGAAAAAATAACATAAAAAAGTGCAAGTTATTTACGTTATAAAATGTTTCAATGCAAGAATCTTTGTGATAAAAATGTTATGTGTTATGTGCTGTAGGAATGAATGAACCGATATTTTATGCCATACATAAAACAAGAGTATTCTCTTGCAGAATCTGCAAAATTAGATTACAGTGAAATAGCAATGATGTAAAAAAAAAAGATTTGTTGAATCAAGTGGAGTCAACATTTTTTTGTTATAAATATAAAATAAATATACTTTTTGTTATAAACATGTATAAAAGACCATGATTTTCAGATGTTAATTGGCTTCAGGGATGTGATTCATGCTAATACTAATGCTCGTCTTAAAAAGCAGCATCTGCACTGAAAATGTCCCAATATGAAACTGTAAGATTTAAAGCTTAACACAATGTTTGAAGTATATCTGTAGCTCTCATGCTATTTGTCTAAATGCATGAACATTAGTAGAATTGATGTAATTTAAGTATTTTATGTTACATGTTATCTGCAGTGAGCAACGCTTAACGTTGGCGTAAGTGTTGGCATCCCGTTGATGTACGGCACAGTCGTTTTTCTGCTTCGCAGAATATTTATATGATGTTTAGTTTGTCCCTTTACTTATGGGCTCTGAAAAGGGAGGCACTAAGTATAAAAATTGGAAAATGTGATATTTTTGTTAAACCCCTTTAATTGAAGCTTACAGCCCACACCACAAGCAAATATTGATTGTTTCATTTCAAATCCATTGTGGTGGTAGCACAATTACAAAAAAAAGAAAGAAAAAAAAAAGCCATTTTCCAAATATTTAGGGACTTGACTGTATATGGAATGCACCAAGAAGCAGATTCGAACATCATCCTGAGTAAACAGCAGTCAATGTAAAAATAACTGGTATACAGACCATATCTGATATGCAACATCTACAAATGGATGGAGTTGAAACATTATTGTTGTTTTCTAACAGCGTACCAGAGACAGGTTTTCACATACCAGCAGCACGGTATAAGTTGCTGAGCACGGAAGTGAAAGACACCAGATGTTGCTCTCTGCTGTTCCGTTCTCTCTGAAGACTCTTATGTTGTTTCACATACCTGAGGCGCTACAGAGGGAGAAAAGTGGATTGGTTTGAAGGTCAGTTTAAATAAAAATACTTCAGCAAGTATGACAGGCAGGGTGTGCTCTGGATAAATGCAGTGCTCTCATGCCAGCTCGCTGAAACTGATTGATTGACTTGTAAGATGTCATGGACGGGCCGGGGAGGCAGAGGGAGAGAGGCGGAAAGATGGCGAGAAGGATACGGCTGCTGCTGGATGGAAGATAAGACGCATACACTGTGTGTGTGCATGCAGAGAGGTTAAATACACACATGCAGCTGGCCAGCTCTGGTCTGGTTCTGCTCAGTTGCCCATGGCCATGGCGGGCACAGGAGTCAGCTGTCAGCCTGTGACGGATTGATACAGACACCACCCACCACCCACCCTTCCGATTCACTCTATGACACTCCCAATCCTCCACCTCCATCCCTCACTTCATCCAGCCTTCCACCTCCCTCTTCAACAGCCACCCCGTGCCTGGTGGGCATGTTTGAGAAGAGACTTTATCTGGCCTGATGACAGCAGCCTGATGGAATCCCTTCTGTTCCTGTTGTCCTGTCCACTGTGGACTGAATGTCTTACTCACCTCCAACCTCTTGACTTTCACATACGAGATGCTATAAAATTGTTTTAGCACACTAATGACCATAATGTAGCGAAAGGTTGAGATACTGCCACAGTATTTACCAAAATAAAGTTAATACCATTGGTTTGCCCTTTTTTGATATTCACTTTGAGGTCATGATGAAGTCTGAAAAGCCAAAGATCAACTGACATTTCTATTTGATTAGTCCTTTTTCATTCTTGCTAAATCATAACCTTACAGCAATCTGACATGGCAAACCAAAGCTTCTGCCTGTGAGTTTCCAGATCTGTTAGATGTCTGTTAGAAAATTGGGTGATACCCAGCTGAGAACATCAAAACGAGTATGCTACCTGCAAATACACATTACATCCAGTGAGCAACTTCAGTGTCCTTGTCGGTGAGGAAAGGTTTACTGACATTGACGTTGTGGAAGATGATGTGATCTTTGTGGAATGTGATCTTTGTGGGATCAGTGGATACACTGAAGGCAGCACTTGAGAAATGAGATGAAGATCCAGACTTTCAATGACTTCCTGCACTCAGCCATCAGAAGTGTATCTGTGTGGGTGAAAGTGTTGAACTTGTAGAGAGATCTTCATCTTCATCTTCGTCTTAGCAGTGACATTCATGTCTCTGGGTCCTCAGCCTTTGAGACTGAGGGACACCTGGGAAGAGCTTATGGAGTCATGAAGACCCTGGGCAGAGGTGTTGCACTTCCTTCTTCATTCTACCTTTGCAGGAGAATTTTTAGGTTCCTGGTGCTTCCTGTCTTACTGTATGGTTTTGAGACTTGGGTGCTAACCAGTGATCTAAGGTGATGACTGGATGTCTTTGGTACTAGGTATCCTCGGAGGATCCTCAGGTCCTGTAGGAATGTATTTGTGTCAAACAAATGGTTACTTCGGGAAACTCAGATAAGGAGTACCACTTGCATTATGAGGGAACGTCAACTACAACATTTTGGCCATGTGGCGTGCTTCTTTGGGGATGATCAGGCATGCAGGTACCTCAGTGTTGAGGACCACAGCAACTGGAAAAGACCAAGGGGAAGCCCACTAATCACCAGGCTGTGACAGATAGATGGCTACTTTTGAGAGGTGGTGTTAGACCAGTTGTTTGCCTGGGTCGTTGCCATCCAGGACCCAGTGCAGTTCCATAGTGCAGTGGATGTGGTGAAGTGTGGCACCAGCACGTGTTCCCAGACCTGACCTGGCCTAGGTGAATTGTTAGAACTGGTCCAGATCCACCTGATCTTGAGGACTGACCCACAATCACACTCTAACAAGTACAAAATGTATAAGTCAGTCAGAGCAATACCTTCCAATTGTGTATCTGCAGTGTGGGGCAGCGATAAAGGATCAAAGGACCTGGAACATTGGATTTTTGATGACAGTGCTGTTATCACAGTACTAAACCACCAACCTTGAGGACCAGGGTGCAAGCTTGCTTGGACGTGCAAGGGGCACAACCCTCATGTTGGCATAACTCTGGATTGTAAGAGCAAGCAAACCATCCCATCCATAACAAGGTGCAAGCACCAAAGGTGCAAAAAGCAATCGTTTTGTATTACATGGGGACACACTCACTTTGACCTGACAGCAATATTCTTTTCCCCACCATTGGTGGAGGCGAAGGTAAACACAGAACAGTGTGTCTGAGGTCCAATGAATTTTACTGTATTTTTCTGTCGAGATGTGCGTTTAGATGTTGGTGCCTCCATCTGTCTCTCCCTCCATCTCTTACACTCTCTGTCTGTCTCTGTCTATCTGCTTCTCTGGCCAATGTGAAGTATAATTGAAGGAGCAGTCTTCACATGGCCCACGGGCATGGAGGGGACATTGTGTGCGCTGTGGCGGCAAATTGCTCTCCCTGCTCCTTCGAGCCTATACTTCTCCTTCCCTTCTCTTCTCCTCCTCCTCATGCCATGCCCATCTTCCCACCACTTTATTAGTCTGCTCTCGCCATTGCAACTCTTCACCCCCTCCCACTTTGTCTATTAGTCCATGTCATCTCTCAACAAGTCAAAATGTTCATATGTTTTAATGTATATTTCACTGCATTTATGATCGATTACATAAAATACAGTGAAACCTGACAAGTTAAAAATGTCTACAGTATGTGCATAACAAATTTAGATGCCAGCAGCACTTCACTTGCAATATCTTAAAGTAGCAACCACATTTCTGTTCAGTTCATTTATGGCATTATTAATCATTCAGCAGGTTTGTTGGGTGGACAATACGGTATGTTGGTCTGCTGAACAGAGAAGTAACAAATAGATTATTTTCAGAGATATTATCACACCACATGGTCAAGTGAGATGGTAAACAATGTAAACAAGCATATGTAACTCTGGACACTGAGGAAAATAATACTACCTCGCTTGGTAACTTCTTTCACAAGTCACTGTATGTTTGCCATGATCATGGGATCATGTTCTGCAGCACACCGTTAAAGGCCCAATCACACTATCATGTTTAGGTGCGTTTGGTGAATGCAGGGTAAAGTCAAGAAAATTGGCCAAACGTTAGCAAAAATCACATTACCGGAGTTTGGTAGCAAACCTCTAATGCAGCATGGTGTTCCACAACATGGAAGAAAGTGGCATGTGCAGGAGAGGGGGTCGACACACCGCTGTCCAGTGATTCTGAGCAGGCAGGGCGAAGCAGCACCCAAACGTTCGCCAGCGTAGACGATCGCACCAGTAACTTAGGCAAGCGGAAGCTAGCAGACGCCAGCGGAGGGAACCTGGTCGTAGCTGAGACTTTCTCTAACGGTCTCCGATGTAGACAGAGGTACGTCGGCAAACAACGAGAAATTTTAAACATGTTGAAAATGTTTGAAAATGCAGAGGCCAGCGGCGGCTGGTGGACACCGACGTTTGCAAATACATTCGTCTACGTTGGCCCAAATGCCTAGGTGAGATTGCGCCTTAAGCTAACATTAGCAGCAAACAACTCATGCAGCGCGACCTGGTCACTACAAAGAATATTTCCATATACCCCCTAAATATTATTAGACAATATAAAATTGATTTAACAAGGGACCTATATTAAGCTGCTGTCAGATTTAGGTACCATTTGCTTGTTTAAGAAAGGTTCATTTCTGTCCTGCCAAGTTGACCATATGATAATTTCATGAGTGCAAACCACAGACTGTGTATATACTGGACAAACCCTCTGTGACGTCATCCATAGGTTTTCTAAAGAGCGGTTTTGAAGCTCAAATAGTGTGACTCTGGGTGTTGACATGTTGGCAGTGCTTACTCCACCTACGTCCTGGCCAACCTATAAGTGGGTAAAGAGGTGACGTGTGAGCATGTCCGTGCCCGACCTGGGTGGGACGAATGAAGCCTGAACAAGGGCAGCTGCTATGATCCATCTCAGAGTCACCGAACAAGTTAAAGCTAACAGGTAAAGCTTGGTCCAGGTGTTTTATTAACACGTATTTTTGTGGACTGGGTGCAGGCATTAAAAAAATAATAACCTGCTTCTTGCCTTAGTAACCATGGAGTAACAGTGGAGCAAACATCACAAAGCTACGATACCTGCTAACAGTGCTAACAGTGCAAATTAAATAAAATGAAAATTTCACTCATCGGAAATACTGGAGCACCGACTTCTTAGATGGCCTGTTAATACAATTAACTACACACAAAAACATACTGTCTCAGAAATTTGTAATAAAATGCTCAGAAAGGACAGGCACGGTCAGTCCACTACAGCTAGCGGAGCCCTGGACTCAGTTTCAACTATTGAAACAACTCATCATCAGTAGGGTAAAACTAACCTGTCTCACGATGGTCTAACCCCGGCTCACGTTCCCTATTAGTGTGTGAACAATTTAACGCTTGCTGAATTCTGCTTCACAATGATAGGAAAAGCCGACATCGAAGGATCAAAAATCGACGTCGCTATGAACGCTTGGCCGCTACAAGCCAATTTTATATATATATAAAATCATGCCCTGTACAGTTGTCATGAAGGGGGAGATTAGCTATATAGACCAAAACCGTTTTTTTCCCCTACCAGACTGTAAACATGTTTATTTATGCTCTAAAGTTGGACATTTTAACATGGGGGTCAATGAGGAGCAACTCTGTTTTGGAGCCAGCCTCAAGCGGCCATTCAAGGAACTGCAAGTTTTCCAGTTTTGGTGGGCGGTGGCTTAAACCGAACCCCATGATGCACATGGGTTCACTTGCAGAGGCATTAGTAGCTGTCTATATAAAGCTGGAGCCAATTTGAATCTCTGCTCTGAAGCAGTAGGTGGCGGTAATGCACCTTTTACTTTGGTTGCCAACTGCCATTAAACAAGGAGAAGAAGAAAAATTATCTTTTTAATCCCGCTGAAATTTTGAGTCTTGTTAGACAACCTTTGTACTAATCCCACTGTTTGTTTTTATTTCTTTATAGTTTCCTTTCAAATGGTGTATTGTTGTCTACTATAGAACTTTTTTTCCATTTAGCTGTATGTTTGTATGTTCCCCTTGCCCCCACACAACCTCCCCCTCCCCACGCGATTGGGGCGTGGTTTCAGTGCCTTCACCCAAACACGCCTGCACCGTCAGACAGCAGACAAAGAGAGGCAAAAGTGTTCATTTTTACACAATTTTGAAACCTAATTTTATCTACTTAGCGATATTTTTAATCATTAAAATTCAGCTGGGTGGTTAATAACACGTTTTTCTGTGGTTTGAAAACAATTTTGTGTTTCAAAACACAAATTGGATTTCACTTTACAGGCACTTTAATTAGTACATACTACCCAACCGCTACTAGAAGTAAGCGAGCGTGTCCTTTGATCTGGATGTGAACACTCATTCATTCGTTTTCTATACCTGCTTACTCCAATGAAGGGTCACGGGGGGTGCTGGAGCCTATCCCAGCACTCATTGGGCAAGAGGCGGGGTACACCCTGGACAGGTCACCAGTCCATCGCAGGGACACATATAGACAGACAAACACATTCATACTCTTACTCACACCTACGGTCAATTTAGAGTCACCAATTCACCTAACCTGCATGTCTTTGGAAGAGGGAGGAAGCCGGAGCACCTGGAGGGAACCCACACAAACACGGGAAGAACATGCAAACTCCACACAGAAAGGACCAGGTCGGAAGCAAACCCGGGACCTTCTCGCTGTGAGGCAACAGTGCTAACCACTAAGCCACCTTGCCGCCTGGATGTGAACAGATAACACATATGTGCATATGTGCATGATGGGAAAATTTCTATTTTGCAATGGCAGACTTTTTTTAAACAGCTCCTGTTGTATATTTGTGAAATTCCACTCCCCTACAGATGCCGCTCCTATTTTCATGTATGACTGTTATCTTGGAATTTTCCCAGGAAGTT
>OMMV01054440.1:4023-14465 GCA_900302635.1 Chatrabus melanurus
TCAAAGGTCAGTGGTTCTGAAGTTATTGCGAACACACACACACACACACACACACACACACACACGTACATGTATGTTGTAAGTAATTATAAAATGCTCAAATGTTTTAACAACTACACTACACAATTTTAAGGTTCCAAAAAACACAATTTTGAATTAATTTGAAGCTCTACTGCTGGGTGCCCTATTAACACCCATGTTTTTAATTTTATAGTCATTTTTTTGAAAACTGGATTTCTGTCATGCGACACAATTGTCTTCGGTGATGAGAGCATTCAGAGGCTTAATTGCTAATGTTTTAATGAGTAGGCTTATAAAAAGTGATCTTGTCTGTTTACCCCTTTAATTTCTTTGACTTTTTTGTAGAAAAAGTTTGATATGATTGTATTTTTGTTGCAAAATTAATTGTATAAGCTTTCTTTGATATAACTGTAAAAAGTTGTTGCCTGGGTGTGTATGTTATTGTGTCAGTTTCTATCTCCTTAATGACAAACCACTTCTCTTTTGGTCCAGTTGGAGAGCGGTGCGGAACAGGACCTGGATGCTTTGGACCAAACTCAAACTGACTACCTCAGTGCTGCTAGTGACCTGGAGGACACTGATGGAGAGGGATTCACAGATGGAGAGGCCTACACTGACAACGAGGAGCTGGAGGAGGCTTTCCCCGGTCACAACGCGGCCAGGAGCTCCAGGGTAACCGGAGGAGCTTTAGCTCGATCTTCTGAACCCGCCTCTGGGGAGCACAGTCCCACCATGGATTATGAGTCTCAACCTGAAACATATGCACTTCGAGAAATCCCGCCACTGATGCACGTGCCAGAGCCCAGGTCACCCCGCCTTGACTCTTACAGCCCACCACAGAGTCCTGCTGAGGAGGAAGACCCGGCTCGTCAGAGTTTTTCAGACTCTGAGTTCAGCGGCGACGATGTAATCGCACCTACCACGCCATCGGACGGTCCGCCAGATTTTGTAGCTCCTAACCCGACCACGTTTCACTCCGTCAGTGAGGCTTCAGCTGCTGTGGTGCAACCAGAGAGCCCAACATATGCATCCGTACCTGCCATCGAAGAGAAATTAGAGGAGGTAAATCAGATTTTGATTAAATTTTCAAAGTAAACTTCAAACATTTTTTTAAGGGTAAATAAAGATTTTATTCTACAGAAAATCACTTTATATACTTTATTTATAGTTTTTCCATTTACAAACAAAAAAACATATTCCCACTCACCCAAGACTACCAACGTAAAAAAGAAAAAGAAGGTAATGGATAATAGAAAAAAAAAATTGGTATTTATTTCTCGTGTTACAGTACTATTTGGTGACTATGTATTTTTCTATAATCTTTCCCATATTTAAAGCCCCCGTATCTCAAAAACTAATAAAGATATAAGGCTGAAATTTTGTATGGTTTTGATTGGGAATAATATTAGTTTGGGAAACTGTGAAGCAAATTGGAGATGATCAGTCAGGAGGCCTCTGGTGATTTCACATGGACTGACCCAGAAATGGGTTTTTGGAATATTGTAACTTTTTTGCAGCAAATGACATGAAAGTTCCTTCAGCAAAAAGGTCTTTTAAAAAAAAGACAAGACCGTTTTTATGCCAAATTTGAAATACTGTATCAATTTGAAATGGCAAGAAAAGTTGATTGTTCACCAGAGGAGAAAATAAGTTGAACAGATTGATGCCAAAATGTTTCCTAAACTGGAACTGGGGAAAAGAGTACTTTATTGGATGATGCATCTCTTTAATATTCCGCCTTATAAAGCGTGTTGATCCAGAAGAGGGTGTACTGGGCCTCGTCATGTATAAAATAACCTCAGTGTATGAGTGTAATTAAAGTCCTTAGCATTGAGAAGGAGAAAGGAAGTAACCCCCCCACCACCCTGAGTTCCCAAACCTGTGCCAACCCCTAATTACATTGAGAGATCGTACCAACGCTCCTGCCATAAGCCAAAATCAGCACAGAGGTGCACAGTGTTAACTACCACACTACCTGCTTACCACAGCAGTGGCCTGTGGCTTTTTTTTATTTGCATTTTCTATATCATCCCAACTTTTTCTGCTTTGGGGTTGCACAATATATGCAAAATGATTATAGTAACAAGAAGTAACCAGGATGGAATACAATATTTTTCAGTGAGTGAAAGATTACTTATGAATGCTTCGGCTCTCAGCCATCTAATTTTGTTCATTACCAAATCAGTCATTTGCAGTGTGGTGGCCTAGCGGTTAGTGTGCCTGCTTTCAGTGCAGAAGGTTCCCTGTTCAAGGCCACCCCTGCCCATTCCCCATGTAATGTGGAGTTGCGTCAGGAAGGGCATCTGGTGTAAAACTTGTGCCAAATAAACATGCAGATCAAGATTGGATCTGCTGTGGTGACCCCGAGTTAAAATTGGGAGGAGCTGAAAGAACTTACTTTACCAAATCAGTCATTTGCCACCTGTTCAGCGTCCTGTGATGTTCTGTGTGATGCACAGTTGAGCCTCCTCTGGGGTGGAGAAAGTCTTTTCCACGTTTTGGTAAGTGATTCTGAGTCGAGCTGTGTAAAGGATACCAGACCGCAGCCCCTCTGTCCCACGAAGCTGCCGTCTGATGTTGAATACACAGCAGGCTTTGGCTGTTTTTGTAGTAAAATCCACTAAAAGTGAAATAGTCTTTCCGTTCATCTTGGCGCGTTGTTTCTCCCGGGTACGACGCAGAATGTTTGCGCAGTCCTGTTGATAGTGGAAGCGGGCTGCAATGACGTGTGGTGGGGTCCCCTGCCTGGGTGCCAGGAGGAGTGATCGGTGCGCCCTGTCCAGTAGCGGCGCTTCTTTGAGCAGTGCCGAAATAGAGGATGTGGAGCAGTCCTGAGCCTCTGGTACTCCAACTATTCTGACGTCGTTTCTCTGCGATCTCGCCTGGAAATCATCACACTGGTTTTGCAGTGTGTCAGCCATTGCAGTGAGGCCTTTTACTTCTTTCTGCAAATGTGAAATGTCATCCGTGCATGTAGGTAGGCTTTCCTCCATACCTTTCACCATGATGCTCAGTGTAGACAACTCTGATGTAACTGACTCCCTGCATTCCTTCAACTCGGACCAGGCCGCATTCATGCCAGTTCTGACTGCCGTTTCACTCTCCAACTCAGCCCGGACCTCAATTTTATTTTTAGCGTATCTACCAAATCCTTGTGCAGGGAGGAGAGAAGCTCACTTTTAAAAGACTCGGTGACCATCACAGACTGAGTCTTTGTCTCCCAGGCAGATATTTTCAGTGGAGGCCGCGGACAGGGTGAGGGTTACAGGCCTTGTGGGTACAAGAGTTGTTTGTCTTCCCTTAGACGATTTACCAGCCATTTTGTCGTTTTGCTCTGTAGACTGCAGCTAAAGGCGCAGTCACACCTAGATGTTTGGACCAACGTAGACTAACTTACTTGCAAGCATTGGTGTCCACTAGCCACCGCTGGGCTCCGCCGTCCCCCGCTGATCAATGTCGACCGCGTCCAAAAATTTTCAACATGTTTAAATTCCTCGCTGGTTGCCGACACACCTCTGGCTACGTTGGAGACTGTTAGAGAAAGTTAATCTCCGCTATGGCAAAGTTAGCCTCCGCTAGCCGAAGTTACTGGTGCGATCGTCTCCGCTGGCTAACGTTTGGGAGCTGCTTCGCCCTGCCTGCTCAGAATCACTGCACAGCGGTGTGACAACCCCCTCTCCAACACGTTGCCCACATTGGCAAAAGTCCCGCTTGTTCTAATGGAGCGCTGGCTAACGGCCGCCTCTGCTGGCCTCCGCTAGCACCATGTTGTGGTACGCCGTGCTGCGTTTGAGGTACGCTCCCAAACTCCGGTAATGTGATTTTTGCTGACGTTTGGCCAACTTCTCGACTTTGCACTGCGTTCACCACACGCTGGGGTAAACAGTTGGGGAGTAAAAAATTTTCAAGATCCGGTATATCTGGTGATGTATGAGTGTTCGTTTGTCACTAATTTTTCTAAAATATGATTTATGACATATTAGATTTATACAGAAATCCAGCTGTCTGGGATCATATTCCGTTATCTTGGATTATTTTATTCGAGGTCCAACCAATGAACGTCACGCTGCCGTCACGTTGCCTTCTATCAGATTGGTTGTCGCTTCACTCAGCATTTGCATAAAATAGGCTTCTCATCTATTTTGGCCCCGCCTATCCAGCAGCATAGCACCCACTTGTCTCTTGTCACTGTAAAGTGCCCACTCTGATTGAAAATGAGTGGCAGCTGGTCACTTTTCCTCTGTCTCTTGTAGCTGATGTGACAAAGGGGTGATGGGAGTCCCACCCATGCTCGACAGCATTGTAAAAAATGTCATCACACCGCCCTCTGCTGAACAAACTGTGTAATAACACCATTTCTAACGAGTTTTTCTGCATTGTTTATTAGTTAAAATAAAAGTTTTCATATTGGCAAAAATAACACTGATACCGATCTGTTTGTGAAAGGCTCATATCGGCCAACAGATATATTGGTCGGGCTCTAGTATTTATGATGCTGAAGCATGTTGGCTGCTCTGTTCCACAAATTTTTAACAAAAGCAAGAAGAAAAACAAATCATCGACATTCATCTTTGGATTTCTTTATAATAGATTCTTTCAACTTTCTTTTAAGTTGACTAAACTTAAAAGAAAGACTTGGTTCATTCCTTTGCTGCACTAATTTTGTAACCTGACATCTAAATGAATCTTTAATTTTTTTAAAATTTATTTTATTTTAGTTCTCACTCTTAATTTTATAAACTTTAACTCTCCACTCACTGGTTATAATTTTGTACTTTTTCCCCCTGCATTGTACACAATGAGTTATTTATATTGTCATTCTTATAATTAGATTGTGGATTTGACAGTGACTAATATCCTGCTTTATTTGCTAATCCTTTTTTTTTTTTTCTCCTTTCTTTTCTTTTTTGGGGAGGGACTTGGTATTACCGTGTTTCCCTGCACTTCTACACAATACTTACGTGGAAGTGTTGATGAACAGTCCTTAATTTATTTAAGAATTTATTTATTTTATTTGATCTTACATGATTTATGTGGATTTAATATAAATAACACCTATGAACCTGGTTTCATACACTTTTTCAATTTCCAAAAACTGTACTTTGTTTTAGATATTTGTTAAACCAAACTTTAAAAAAAAAAAAATTTCTACCATTTCCAAGTGTTGTCCAAAATCTTTTCCCATGTAAAAGAAAATAGTACTTTACTTTAGAGACTGGAAAGTATTGAACACAGTTTCTTAAGTCTAGCGACGTCAGATTTGGAGAATGGTGGAAAGAATTGTCGTGTGTGTGTGTGTACCTTGTAGTAAATGGGGAAGATTGGCTTCAGCTCTTTGTGAAAGATACTCTGTAAAACATTTTTTGTGTTCTCAGTAATGGCGTGTGTTTGTTGAATTGAAATGTTCACGTTTACATGTGTTTGGCGTATTATGTTAATGTGAAATATGAGAAATTTTTTTTTTTTTTAAGTCAGACTTGTCCTCTCTTCCAGGTGCGGTCTGCTGAGCCGCAGGCAAAAGTAGAGAAGAAGCCGCCCCAGTTTATTGTGTAAGGGGTTTTTATTGTTTTTGTTTGTGTGTCTGTTGGTCGACCATGTGTGTGTAGTAATTCTGACCGCTCTCCTGCTCTGTGTAGGCTGACACATTACCACCAAGCGGTCCAGTTCAGACGTACACAAATCCGAGGCAGCGATAGCTCTGACGAAGATGAGGATGAAGAGGAAGAGGCTGATGATATTGAATGGGGTCCGGCAACAGAACTCTAGGCACTCTTCACACAGTGGACTAAAAGTGGACACTAATGACAAGACAAGCAGCTGTTCAGAATTTCACTCTGCTTCCTCTGTGTGATCTATATGATGAGAGTGTCCAGTTTCTGTGTTTATTTTGTACATTTTTCTGTCGAACTGGAGGTGTGAGATATTTGGAGGTTGGTACATATGTATCCACTGCAATGTGCTTTGCATCGATTTCAGCCTTTTACATTAATATTTAATGTCCATAGAGAACTTCTCAGATAAAAGTGCCTGGTTTCTTACATTTTATATATAAAAAAATTTAAAAAAGTTAGAAATATTTTTAGCCACTTCTGGTTTATTTCTTCTGTATGGTAACAGCCACAAATTCCAGTTGTATTAGAAGTTATACTTTAAAGTACAAGCATCACTTTGAGTCTTTTTATGGAGGTGTGAGATCTATTAAAGATTTGAATAACTTTTTCTGCATTAAACTGTTTATTTCCAAACTGGCCTTGTTCAAGACTTAAAAAAAATGTCTCATGGTTTGTATTGGAGAGCGCATGCATCAACCGGAGCAATAACATTATTTCCACTGACTGGCAGAATTCTGACTTTTTAATTATTTTATTTTTGTGACATCATGATAAAGCCAAGACTGGTTTAAAAATAAAAATAAATTAAAAAAAACTGAATAGGTTTCTCTCATTAAATTAAAGAGATGAGCTCACTGCCAGTGTAGAGATGATCTTTGGCTCATGTTATAGCCAAGATTAGATTTTGATGGGATTCTTACAAAAAACCTCTGTCTTGCCTTATGACATCACAAAGATCTGAAGCAGTGATGGCAGGCCATAATTACCTTAGCAGGGTTATATGCTTTCTGAGTGACCTTCTAATTTACAAATACTTTTTCAAAAGATGCCTGTTCTAATCATCCTTTGACATCAGGAGTACCAGTAAATTATTCAGTGTTTTATTTTGAGGTGTAAAGGCTTCAGAGTTGTGCTTAAAGTACACGTGTCACTGATACCAGTCCTGAAGATTGATATTCTAGACTGAACCACAGTTCAGTTGGTGACAGTAACACAACACAAGCTGCTTTGATGCCATAAATCCAACGAACAAGAATAATAAGAAATTAGTTGTTAAACACTGAACTACGACTGAGTATATCTGCAGTTAAGAGATTCTCCGTCTTCAAAGAATCAAACTGGAAAAATAATTTACTACATGTGGGGGGAAAAAACTTTCATGAAGTATTGATTATAGTTTTAAAACGGAGTTGTATTGAGCCTAAAAGTTGTCCAATGATTATAAATATAATCAGATCAGCTGTCTTTTCACAACTCAAACTTATCTCAGCGTGGACTCCTCTTCTTTTAACATTTCCATCCACATGCTGCTTCTGTTCCTCGTGTGACGATATCTTATTTTTCAGTTTCCAAGTGCAGACTTGTACTTTTATTTTAGCATCAAATCTAATCAAGTCGAGGAAAAAGTGAGAAATAATAATGCATCAACTAGTTAATGAAAAACCCAACCATGTTGATGTTTTAACAATCTATATTAACAACTTTAAGTCACTGCAAATCATTTTCCAAATATAACTGGAATGGTAAAGTTAACATTATTCCCGCCTTTTCCAGGTGCTATTGTGTCATTTAATTCCAGTACGCTGTTAATTCTAATGGAACAAATAATCCCAGTCAAAGCTTCATTTGTTAGGAATTTTGTCAAAGTCGTGTAATTTTAGAGTCTTTATACAATACTGTGGCGGCCTAGCGGTTAGTGCAACTGCTTTCCAAGCAGAAGGTTCCCGGTTCACCCCTGCCCATTCTCCATGTAATGTGAAGTTGCGTCAGGAAGGGCATGCAGCATAAAACTTGTGCCAAATCTACATGCAGATCCATGTGGGTCTGCTGTGGTGACCCCAAGTTTCAATTGGGAGAAGCTGAAAGAACTTACTGTTAATACTGGGGAACAAATTGTCTGGATACATTTGTGGGAAGTGTGTGCAGGTGCTGCATTATGTAAGGAGACATGAAAACGGAACGTCTATCCCAAGACCAGGAATCGGCAAGTTGTCAGACAGGAAGCCAGTGATGCCTGTTTTATGAACCAAAGTAGTGGAGAGATTACAATGATTTTTTTTTTTATTTTTTATTTTTTAGATGGTTCCTGAATGCAGACTTTAATGATGACACACCTGTCTGAGAGCTGACTATATTTTGCTGGAGATCTGAATCACCTCAAGATTATTCCTGTTATTTTGCAATGTAAGTTTTACTTTTGTTTCATTCTGAAACATTCTTGACCTTTGACCTCACACATATTGGATAGAACTGTGACTGCCCTACTCTGTCGGAGGTATGCATTCAGAGTGCCTCTGTAGTTTTAGTAACGTACCTCAGTGAACTGAACCCAAAGCCACCTGGGAAGGAAAAAATCTTTAGTTTCACTGCTGTGGTTTTATGGTCTGGAAAATAGCTACCAGTAAGGTAACATGTATCACCCCGATAGCCAGCTGTCCATGTCCACCCGTCCCCTGACTTGTTTCAAGAAAATGGCTGTAAAAGTGAGGATTAGTATTAAAAGTAATCCTTATAGTTTGCCCAATTAATTATGGGCTCTGGAAATGGAGGCACTACATATATACAAGTGGCTGAAATTCCTAAATGGTTGATATTTTTGTTCAAACCCTTGACTAAAAGCTGAAAGTCTGCCTGGGTTAGCGCTATAATATTTTAATGCTTAGCCAATGTGGGTAAATGATGGATTTTCCCTTTAGCCACACGATGTATCCGTAAATCCCGCCCCTGGAAGGAATGGCTGGAATGAAACCTGCGTTCACATTATGACTTTTTTTCTGGAGATACATGAATCAGATTAAAACATGTTTGGGCCACTTTGTTTGGACAGTTTGAATGTGAAACATTTAATTATGACCGAAACTAAAACGGGGGATTCATTAGTTTACAGCTTTAACCCATTCAGAAAGGAGTGGACATCAAAAAAAACAAAAAACTTTTCTTTCACTGTCTGAAATGCCTAAAAATAAAGTCTGCCTTCAGAAATGTTCAAAGGAAGCGCAACAAAAATGCTTCTGTCTAATAACACCAAACATTCATAAACTATCGACTTTGGATAATTTATTAAATTTGATGTTTAGCTTACATCGTTTTCAGGCCACACTTTTCCCTTTCAGCTGTACGCATTCCCGCGAGGTGCGTGCGATTCACATCAGAACACCTGCTTCTGTGCGGGCCTTACCATTGAAAATAGGCCGTTGTTATTGATACGGTACCGTGCGCAATTGCTACTAGTACGGCACCCGTTGTTATATAAACTACTCAATGTCACGGTTTCGAACCCTCAGTTTTGAGTTTGAAATTTGTCAATGGCCTCCTGTACAGCTTTGACACCGTGATGTCGCTCTTTATCTCGCGATAATCACGGCAGTTTGTTATTGGATTCCATATAGTCCATGAGCCCGGAGGTGTTACTGAGCAACCTCCCCCCAGAACCCATCATGAGGGGCATCATTTTATTTGGTGGATTCGCAATGTTAACACTTGATATCCTGGGATGGACTCTGGTTACAGCTGTTTTTCAAAATGGCCAACGCAAAATCTGTAAAAAATTGATTTTCTTCATATTTCAGCTCATACAACATACAGATATGAATTTGGTATCGATACCTATGTTTATGAGGTCAAGGAATTCATTAAAAGCTATCGCAAATGCTAAATCCAACATTTTCAGGACTGTTTTGACAAAATCTAAGATGGCCACCAATTAATTTGCAATTGCCTTCTCTGTATCTTGCACTTATGAAGGTTATTTCCTCTCTTTATTCAAGAGCATAGTCTTTCAGTTTGAGAACATGATTTATTAATTCCACTCATTCTGTAAGACCCAGTATGTCATGCTCATTAAGATACGCTTCTTTTTCTCATTTTTTGGCAGTTGGTTTCCAGCGTAATGGTGCATTACTGCCACCTTCTGCTCTGTAGTGTGGATCAGACAGTACCTCAATCAGATCAGTATGCAGGAGCAGCTTGTCAAGTGTGTAGGTGGTCTCATCTTGTGGTCATAGATGACGATGCAGTATTTTCTTGGCATATCAATCACTTCAAAATATGTCATAGGACCAGCCAAACAAGTAAAAAAAAAGTGACTTAAAGTCTGGAAAATAATGGTATGTAAAACAAAATGAACAAATGAATATTTAAAGAAACAAGGAATTTTGCATATTATTATTATTATTATGATTATTATGAAGGACTTTCTTATTTCATTAGCAAGGCCTGTGCCTGTTTTGTTTTTGGTGATAAAAATTATTGAAAAGGTGCTCCTTGATTGAAAATGTGCAAGTGTTTTCTCATACACAACTTTAAATAAAGCTAAAATATTTCTCACCAATTTGTCATTCTTGTTTCACTGACACTTGATGCCAAATGTAATGAGCTCAGGATAAATACATATTGCATACATTTTTTTCTGCTGATTGAATTTTGGAGTGATGAAAAAAGTCTGTCATTTGCTATTTACAGATGTCAACAAAATTATTAGCCTCCTATGAAATTTATAGTTTTCTTCAAAATTTTCCCAAATGCTTTTTTTAACAGAGCAAGGAATTTTTGACAGCATTTCTAAACATCCTAGTTTTATTTTGGATACTT
>OMMV01054477.1:0-10800 GCA_900302635.1 Chatrabus melanurus
TGTCTACAGTAATCAAAGAACTGTATGGGATTGCATCTTATCGCACCGAATCACATTGTTCCACAATAGTCTCTGAATTGTATTGTAGCCCGTGTATCTAGATACGTATTGTATCATTTTATAAAGGGAGAGATGCACACCCCTGGTTCTCAGCATGCATATTTTGGAGTGCGCAGAGTGACACTACTGCAGTGCAGAAATACTGCAACAAATGCAGCTTTCTGGCAAAAAAAATGGTGCTTTCAGGCTTTTCAGTAAACCTACACAGTAAGTTGATTTTTCCAGTCGCGCTCCACTGGAAAAATACCACAACAGTGATCAAAGTGTTTATCAAAAGCAAACATAAAAATATGGAGCCAAAGCGCGTCTGATAAAATGGGACCATAAATGATTCGAAATCAAAAGCTCCGTTTCACATAGCTAGCGAAGCGAGACCGAGTAAATCAAACACCAAAGTCTGAAAATGCACCAAACTGACTGAAACACAGCACATCTTTGTGGTGGAGATATGAAAGGAGACACATTTGTATGGCTCATTACCAATGGGTTTATGGTAAAATAACTCAGCCATCTGATAAACTTGCCCTGATTGTTTCAGAATTAGAAACGTATGCTCCTGCAGAGCCTGGTGCAGACGGCTAAAGATCTCACTGGTTCTGAAAATGGCACACAGTGAAAAATATGAGCATATTGAAACAATCATACTTCAGTAGGTTGCAGTCGTCTGAGGTGGAACTTGGCCGAGAACCTGCATATAATGTGATTTATAAGAGCATTTGTAGTCTGCTTCTTTAAATCACCTGTTGCCTGTCAGTTGTACTGTGGGATTTCACAATTGTTTTCTTTTATATATTTAAATACATAGAGAAAATGTGTTGTCCACGTCCAAAAAGGCTTACCTCAGTGCTTATTGTTCACTATCTATCACAGCTAGAGGGCTTAGACTGGCTCCCTCCTGTTTTTAGTGTGCACGTCTGCTTCGCGACCTTTAGTTAACTGTCTATTTTGCTATCTAAAAATATTGGTTCTGCTTGCTGTTATCTCCTAGAGAGCGCTCTGTGGTCACACTGACCATGTGAGACATTTGTTCACTTCGTTGGCCGGTTGGTTCAAACAACTTTGTTCCACTTGGCGATAGTTTGGAAGAGCGTAACATCACCGGGTTGTTATTTATCTTCACTAAAGGAGGTTATGTTTTTTCCTGCATCTGTTTCTTGGATGGTTAATAACATTACTCAAAAATCAACTCAGTTACTGATTTTCATGAAATCTGGCAAAAAAAAGCATTGGGTCTGGCCTGGAATGGATCAATATAAAACAATGAAACTTAGAAGGCCCACACAGGGATCAAACACGTCTGCTGGGGTAATAATGGTCTTCTTTGCAATCCAACAGAAAAGGACAATACAATTTTGACATTCCCTATCAGATCTTTGTGACATCCTAAGAGGGGCTGTGATTAAGTCAACATTCTGAGTGGAACCTGGATATGTGTGGATCTTTTTGATGCCTGGATAAAGATAAAAGGAAACCCTACCCAGAGTAAGTCAGTCTCTGTGTAAGTATAAGTCTCTAAATGGTTGTGCACCCACCTATCTTACAGAACTTATTGAGCCTTATGTGCCTTCTTATGCCCTGCAGTCTCTGGATGCAGACTTACTTTGTGTTCATAGGACTGAGAAGAAGTCCGTGGGCTATAGAGCCTGTGTTAATCGTGTTTGTCCTTGGTGGAACAATTTTCTGGTCCACGTTAGAAAGTCCGCTGCTGTTGAATATTTTAATGCAAGTCTTAAAACATATTTATTTTCTGTTGTCCACAAATAATTTATGGTTTTACCTCATTTTAACTACATTTGTTGGTGTGTATGATTGTGTTTGGTGTTTGAATTAAATTTTTTTCCTCATGGATGTTAAACTTTTATGTTTACTGTTGTGTTTTTGATGTTTTATTATAAAGAGCACGTCCATTTTTTTTGCCTGAAAGTGTGATAGAAATTATTATTATTAGGCTATATGTTCTATACAGGCCCTGAGGCCCATCGGTACAGTGCTTTTCTCAGGAGACCAATGTGAAAGAAAGGGATAAAAGAATTTAACTATAGGCACAATCTCACCTGGAAGTTTGGGCCGATGTAGACGAACGTATTTGCAAACATCGGTGTCCGCTAGCCTCCGCTGGCCTCCTCCGGTCTACGCTGATGAACGTCGACCGCGTCCAAAATTTTTCAACATGTTTAAAATTTCTCCGCGTTTGCAGACGTACCTCTGGCTACACTGGAGACCATTAGAGAAAATTAATCTCCTCTACGTCCAAGTTCCCTACGCTAGCCTCGCCTAAGCCTAAGTTACTGATGCGATCGTCTACGCTGGCTAATGTTTGGTTGCTGCTTCGCCCTGCCTGCTCAGAATCACTGGACAGTGGTGTGTCGACCCCCTCTCCCGCACGTTGCCACGTTGGCAAAAAGCCCCACTTGTTCTAATTGCGGGCTGGCTAACACCCGCCTCCGCTGGCCTCCGTTAGCACCACGTTGTGGAACGCCAAGCTGCGTTAGAGGTTCGCTACCAAATGGCGGTAACGTGATTTTTGCTGAAGTTTGGCCAATTTTCTCGACTTTGCCCTGCGTTCACCAACCGCTGGGGTAAACGTTACAGTGAGATTGTGCCTTAATCCCTGTCTGAAGGACAATCTTTGGACAAAATCTCATCAAAATCCTTTCTCCACTTTCTGAGATATTGTGAACACAAACAGACAGAGATGATCACATGACCTCCATCCTTCTCTGCCGGTTAGTGGGCGTCGTAAGGCATTTAATAATGAACAGATTTTTAGAGAAAAATGGTGAAAAGTTTGGACTTGCTCTGGAATAGAAAACATTACATTTAGAAATGATCAATTTCGGCATTGGAAATTTAAACATGTTTTAGCACAGCTGCTGAATAACGAATGGACCAACACTTACAGCACCTGTTAAAAATGTTGGACCTGGCTTGGAATAAAAAAAAAAAACCATTAATGTAATTAAAGTTAATTCCATTCCACCTGGATACAGGGTCAGATCCAGAGCATTTTTAAACAACAAATAACGCTGATTATCATACGGATTGTACTAATTCTGATTTCCAACAGCTTTCTGAGCAGAACAGGCTCGCAGGCTTGGTGTGACTCATGCAGCAAAGGCATTGAATATTAATCTGAAAGTAACTGAATATGAAAAAGCTCCTGCTGTGCTGCAGAGCACGGCCTCTCCCTTTCTTCATCCTCGCTGAGCTCCAGAGGTCTGACTTTGCACTGAAGCTGAATGTGATCTGATTAACACACTGTCTGCTGACCCAGAGCTTGCCCTACGACTTTAAATCTTCAACACCTGCGGGGATTCAGAAACACCAAGCAGGAGGTTGTCTGAGGGCACGTTGTGGACTTATTCGCATAGACTAGTCTGGAGGCAGGAGGGAGGCTGTCTTGGCAAATGCTCCACCTATCTCCTCTCCAGCACGTTAAGCACGCTTTGATTTCCATAGAATCCAGACAAAAACTTTGATCCATCTGGAGACAGTATAGTTGTCAAGAAACTCACTCACTCTGTCAGTCTGAAGTGAACAGAGCTCTTCTTCCAGAGACGGCAGAAGAGACGCGGGCCTTTGGTGTTACCTGTAAATCATAGTTTCACCTGTGCCATTTCATCTCCCAGATTTAAGAGCTGCTGGGGTTTGCTTTGCCACGGGATGATTTTAACAGCAACAGAAATCTGTCATTTTATTCTATGATGCATTAAATCTCACTGATCCAATTAAAATGTACATGTAATTTTCATTCACACAGTGTTTATGACCCGAGCTGTGCAGGTCAACTCACTGGCTGATTTGTTTGGCAGAAGGTCCAGTGGATTTGAGGGAGGTAGTCCACAGTTTCATTCAACATTAAACTTTTTTTTTTTTTTTTAGAAAACAACAAAATCAGCGAGCATGTACCACCACCATTTGACTGACAGGTTTTATCAAGATCATGACTTTTATGCTCATGGACATGTTGAAAAGTAACCCGTCTCCCTATGCAAAAGAAATTAAGCTTATTTTAAAAAAGTGTGGAATCCACATATGAACTACAATGAACACCAAAAATTAATGGGTTCTTCCTGACAATACAGCTATAAATTCCACCAAGTCTCATGGAGATTGGCTGAATGTCTTTTGATAAACTTCAAAATGTTGAAGAAAAAAAAAAGCCTCATTCCATCATATAAAACAAATTAGGGGAAAAATTATCTTGAATCCAACTCTAGATCCTGATCAATGCTAGAATGTAATGGTCATCTTATATTTTTAAGACTAATTATTCCACCACGCCTCTTGAAAATGTGGTGAAAGAAATGGGTCAAATTGTCCAAAAAATAAAAAAATAAAACTAAGATCCATCTCACTATGTCCCAAAAACAAAGTTTAAAACCTGATCTAGATTCCACATCTGGATCCTGTTCAACATCAACATCTCCAATTTAAAGGAGCTAATTCTGCTATTAGATGTTGCACAAGCACCACACTTCAGGATGTAAACAAAGCTGCCCTCCTCGGCCACTCCTCCTCAAACCTCCCTCCTTCCCACTGAGCAGAAGGATTTGGGGCCTTTTAAGATGTCTAACGGTTCTCTATGTGGGAAAAGCCAGACATGACTATGTTCTTGGTCAGATGCATTTTCAGCCTCTAAATGTTATTTTTGGACATATTTCTGGAAAGTTGCTGTCATCCGCCATCTTGAAAAAAATCCAACAGTTATCCTGTGCGTAGTGAGTACTGTTGTCTCTTTATAGACAGGGAAAGAGCAACAGTTTCACAGGATGGGACTCTCATGCACTAAATGTACATGCGTGGCCAGACCAAGAATGGGGACAGAAAAGCTCAGAGCACAAAGGCAGCGTTGCTTCATTCTCTGCACAGGATACCATCAAGCCACTAAATCTTTATATAGAAAATAGTCATTCGCTGCTATATTAATGCATAAATTCTGAGTTAGAGAAGCTTTAAATTATCTTGATATGATAAACACATTTTGTGGAGTTGTACTGATAATTTCTTGAGAAAAATCAATCAAAATGTTGAATGTCAAACTCTACCCATCTCTTGATCTATCTATCTGTAACTCCAAATCAGAAAAAGTTGGGACGTATGGAAAATGCAAAAAAACAAACAACCCCCCCCGCAGTGATTCTTATAGTTACATTGACTTCTATTTCCACACATTACAAAGGCATGGCTGTTGAAGAAGAGGATATGGGTACTGGACTGGCCTGCCTGTAGTCCTGACCGGTCCCCAACAGAGAATATGGGGAGAATTTTGAACCGAAAAATGCAACGATGACCCTGTACTGTTGCACACCTTAACACGTGTTTGCAAGAAGAATGGGACAAAATAACACCTGAAACACTTTGTTGTTTGTATCCTCAACGCCAAAATGCCTTAAGTGTTGTGAGAAGGAATGGCAACATTACAAAGTGGTAAATGCTTTAGCGTCCCAACTTTTATTGGAATGTGTTGCAGGCCTGAAATGCAGGAATGGATGGATATTAAAAATGAAATGACGTTGACCACACAAAACATGAAATATCTTGGGTTCATACGGTCTGCAATGAAATAAAAGTAAATTTAAGAATCATTGCAGGTTTTTTATTTGCATTTTCCATGCCCCAACTTTTTCTGATTTGGGGTTGTATCTGTAGAAACTACATGTGGAGTCATAAATGAGAACTAAAATGTAATGGCTACTTCATTTTAAAAACACTGATCTTACAACAAAGTTTCATGTTTAATGGCTGCAAACGTTTGGAATAATCCTGCTAAAAGTCACACAAACACCAGTACTCACATAACCTAATTGGTGGAAGTAAACTTCCCAGTAATTTGTCCACCTTGAGTTACAAAGCTCAATTTTTACATTTGTTTCGCACCGTTGTAGCCTTTTATTGTTTAATTTCCCAATTCCTCACACCATAAAAAAAGGCTTACCTGGCGTTAAAGGATTTCCCCGTTTGTTAGCAATTTGTTTTGAGAGCAGCTGAGCTCAGCTGAGTACAATTGGGAGAGTCAGGGGACCTGTTGAGGTTTATAACTACCGTGGGTCATCTGTCAGCAGCAGGACACTTACAGTTCAGTGGTTATGATCATTCCCTCCCCTGAAATAAATCCATTCACCCACTGCTTTGGTGAGTCTGTATTATACGCGGTCACTGGTGGGAGGTGAAGAAAATCTGATCTTTAACTTTGGCGATGTTTATCTTCCGTTGACTTTTAGTGTTTTGGTTTGAACAGATTTAGTCGGGAACGGAGGACGAAGTGTTCCTGCAGGGAGGGAAGGTGCCAGGGAAAAATCAGCCAGATCGCCTGATACTTTCTTCCACCTCAGATTTTCCCCTTTTTCTTTTGCTCGCATGTGTCTGTGTCGCCCTTATTTCTATGGCTGACCTGCGTCTTCGCATGCTCGATGAATATTCCTGGATGTGAGGGCATGAAGGGAATCTCCTGAACCCGAAATTTCTTCCTAAAGCATTTCACTGCTCTACAGTTTTAGGCGAATAAGTTGGCAATAGCTGTCGCACAAAAAGAAAGGTGTTAAAATTATATATTTTGAAAGAAATGGAGTTAACTTTATTATGATCCTTTATTTTGTAGGCTCGTTGCAACTGTACTTCTCTGACCAAGGTTATAACTGTTAAGCTTTAGACTTCAGGTCAGGTCTGGGAGCATGAGTTGCATCCTCCACACGACAGAACCGCCCCGGTCCTGGATTGCAACCACCCAGCCATACAATCTGGGTGTTATTTATTCATTGATTTAGCATATTTAGTTTGTCCATTGACTTATGGGTTCTGAAAATGGAGAGATTATGCATGAAAGTGACTGGAACACCTAAATGGTTACTGCAATATTTTTGTTAAACCACTTGTGTTAAAACTGAAAGTCTACAGTACAAGCACATCTTGATTGTTTCATTTCAGCTAATTGTGACGGTGCACGGGAGCGAAATTACAAAAATTGTGTTACTGTCCAAATACTTATGGACATGACTGTACATGTGCATATATATTCCACGCTCTCTGTATTTTCCTACGACAGTTCCTCCCACCGTCTTCTTTCTGAGGTATCTGCACATCGAGGAGACTTGCACACTCTGCCAAGACTTGCAAAACCCAACGGCTTTCCCCATTCCTCCAAGCTGGATCAGACCTCTCCGACATCCGTCACTACAGGATACTATTTCACTGCGTTAACAAATTTCAGATGGAGAGCTGTTATTAAGTGGTCTGGGACGAAGACCTGCTCCTGTTTACTGGGGCCTCAGGTATTTGCATCCCCTAAAAACAACCAAAAGCACTGCAACTGCTTGGGGGGAGGGTAATGCAATGTATATCAAGTTTCCCAGATTTGTATTTACATCGGCTCTCACGTCCTGGTTTGTGGATCAGTACCTGCAGCCCCAAAAGCCCAGTAGGAAGTGATGGGTGTGTAATTGCCATGCACATAATTTTATTTTCACAAAGGTGTATTGTTTTCATTATACATTACTTCGCAAAATCTTTCAAGATATGTGGGTTTTTCTTGTGGTTATGTTTTCACGACACGCTCACCTATGTCCCAAGTTCTGCCGAAGAGGGCAGTTTTCTTGGCAAATGCATAAAATTGGACAAGTACAGTCATGGGGGTGGTGTGCACGGTTTGAGGACTGGGTTATATTTTTCAATGAAAGAGCAGGAGAATATTGTGCATCCACCTGCAGTATAGCAAACAATTCTTTTCAGAAAGCAATGCAAGACAATTCTATGTTAAAAAAAAAACAAAATCAGTTTTGTACACCTTGAAATGGTGTATTAATAAAGTAAAAATAAATGACAAATAGATCAAGTGTGCAGTGCTACTAGTGTGGGTTAAAGGTGAGCAACCAGTGCGGTCGCCGGTGTTTTTCAGAGTTCTACGCAGATGTGATTTTGCAATAAAAATCATTGCATAAAGCAGCAGTGAGGATAAAAGAGACACTAAGCAATGATGACAGCTGAATAAAATAAGACCGTATCACAGACCGGGATGTGAAAACTTCTAATCCTCTGCGTGTGTTACGCACGGAGAAGTGACTATGCTGAGACTCTGAAACTATTGGAGTTAATTCTGCAGTTGGAATATTTCACTCTTTTAAAAAAAAAAAGGGGGGATGATCGATTCTCCGCTGAAGGTTTAGAAGTTGTTAATAACCGCACTGTTGACAAGTGGGCTGGCACAAGAGAACAATTAAAATGAAATTTAATTTTTAAAAGCTGTTATTTCATGTCACTAATGATTGTAAACATAGCCACAGAAAAGGCCTAAATTCTTTTTTATTAATAGTTGGCTGCATGATTCTATTCTTTTCTGCAACCAGCGCAGTCAAAGAGGCTTTGCCTTCTTTTTCTTCTTGTTAATCAAGTCAAGTCTGGGAGCATGTGCCGGTGTCATGCAACGCCGCATCCACCATACCATGGAACCGCCTTTGGTCCTGGATGGCAACCACCCAGGCAGACAGCCAGTCCATCCTCACCTCTCGAAAGTAACCATCTATCTGCCGCAGTTGGGTGAAACGTGGGCGTCCCCTTGGCCTTCTCCAGCTGCTGGGGTCCTCAACACTGAGGCACCTGATCACGCTCAGAGAAGCGCACCACATGGCCAAAACGTCGCTGACGCTCCTTATCTGAGTCTCCATAAGTAACCGCTTGTTTGAGCCAAAGATTTCTTGTTAGACATCATGAAAATCCACAAAAAGTTTACGACACGTAAACTGAAGGGGGTGATATACTGCAATACAAAGCAGCAGGCCTGTATAATTCACGAAGTGAAAATCTGTTACCTCTGGTCCTTTAGTTCCTCTAAGACACTCAGTTACACTACTCTCAAGTACCCAAGTAATTTTTACTTAGTTACCTGCAACCAGTAACCCCACAAAGTTGAAGTCCTTTGTATCGTCTATTGTTACCCAAAGTCATTCTTTTTCTATTACTTTTAAGTTACTTAACTTTAAGTTACTTGCAAGAAAAATCTACATTTGACAATGAGGATCAAAGATCAAAGGCATGATCTGCCCCATCATTGTGTTTACAGGATCAAAGCAAAGAGACAGACAAACGGCAACAAAAACAACTCCTTGGCCAAGTTCAAAGCTCAGCAAGCAGGTTCAAAGGTCAACAATCAAGAGTCAGCCATCAGGATGTAAGGATGTTGGAGAAGACGCCAAAGAATAACCCCCAAAAAAGAAAAGGGACAAAAAGGAAATGTCAACAAAGACGCAAATAGAACAGAAAGACTATTGGAGCTTGATGAAGACAGGCGCTCTCTGAGTGGTTGCTGTCATGAAATGGTGTCTGAAGACATGCGCTGTCAATTAGTTGTAAATATTTCAGCTGTTGTCCAGTCTGTGCACCTCTGGGTTATTATGTTGACTCTGGACTGCTGTTTTGTTTTTTTAAATTCTGCTTAAATGTCCGACTGTGTGTCATTGCGCAAGTCACAAATGTGCTGTCCTGAAACTGACCCGGACCTGTTTGAAATAAATACATAAACCTTTTCTTCGAGTAACGTGTGTTTGTTTGGCTTTAGTAGCTCGCAGGCTTGTGTGTGTGTGTGTGTGTGTTATGGTTCTATATATGCGTTTTCCATGTGCTCATATTTTTATACCGGCAGGAAATATCCCAGATTGAAGGCTTATTTATGGCTTGTGTAAGTGCAGCTTTTGCAGTGTTCTCCACAGAGGAAAAAACATTTTATGCAACACCATAATGTTTGTGGGGATCACGGAATGCACAGACAATCGTTATCATGTCGACATAGCAGCCACCCTCCATAACCTCATAACCTCTTCGGGTGGAAGAAGCATTAATTACAGTAAAAAAGAAAAAGAAAAAAAAGCTTCAGCTGGCAACCAATGATTGGACGAAGCTAAAATCATACGGGACAGCACAATGTCCCAGCTCACTGGTGAGACGTATTCAGTCACAGGAACCACATTGACATGTGTGATTCAGTAATGTGTCTCTGACGTAAGGCTGGAGAGCCATGATGGTAGTCATATACAGGAGGGTAACACAGAAAGATCCCGGCCAAGCCACAGGCCCAGTCTGAGTCCTGACCCGCTGTGAGCCGTGCGGCTCGGCGGCTTTTCAACGCGTTTCCTAAACTTCAGAATGTGAGCCACATAAACCGAGCCTTTGAATGGCTGGGTCAGGAGAAGCTGTGTGAGCTAACCGACACGTGATGAACTGATGGGACACACTCCACAGTAGGTGGAGGCAAAGACAAATCCTTACAGTAGCAAATCTGCGTCATGCATATCTGACATTTGGGTAAAATAAACACGAAACCCATTCAAAATGAAATTCTCCCATTCAAACGTGTGTTTTAGATTCCAGACACAAAAGAAACCCAATTTGTTTAGATAATTTAACTGCAGTTTTCCTGCAGACACATTCTTTCTCAGTGACTGTGGATATTATGACGGAGCGACTGAAACCAGACCAGATCCTCTGGCTCGGCCGCCTGGGTTTGGGGTCCACACGCACATATGCAGCAAAGCCAGCACACGGCCGTAATGAACAGACTGGATTGTTACGCATTCATCTTGCTGCACTTATCAGAAGAAATATTATTTCCGATGGGTTTTACAAAGAGCTCAAAATCAAAGTACTGTGACCCCGTTGCCACTGTCATCTGTAACCACTTAAGTTCAATTATGTGCTAAACTGAAAGCGATTTTGGACAATAGCTTCTATAAGTGAGAGGGTTTCCACAAT